>VOPJ01016276.1:0-148910 GCA_014673585.1 Semibalanus balanoides | reverse complement strand
CTGTGGCTTCAGTTTATTACAGATGCTCGCTAGTATAACACTGTGGCTTCAGTTGATTACAGATGTTCGCTAGTATAACACTGTGGCTTCAGTTGATTACAGATGTTCGCTAGTATAACACTGTGGCCTCACTTGATTACGAATAGCGTCACTTCTGCCGATCAGATTCGCGCAATCTAGCTTCATTTCCCTCGCAGGGGATTGAGTCAGCTTGACGTCTAGTCGCGCCAGTGATTTTACCACGCTGGAACAATGCGACAAACACACATTTTTTTTCCGGTGCAGGGTTTCCCATTTCTTGTGATACAACTCTGTTACGGTGAATCGTTTCAGTGGTGGGTGTGTCGTAGCTCCCAAAGCCGCATCGGACATTAATATTGTCGTCTGGGCCGTGTGCGCCAAATTTGCCGCTGGATTACACACCGGCAATAAATGGCGCGGACAAACCGGCCGGGCTAAAAATGGCGCAGAACAAATGGTTATTTGTGGTTGCAGTCGGTGAGGCGAGGGTGGCACTCCTGCAGGGCTGTTGGTGTAGAGGATACATTGCGATTCTGATCACCAGGGTGGGCCTCCTGCAGGGCTGTTGTGCAGAGATCATTAGGTCTGTACCAGGGTGGCCTTCTGAGGGCTGTTGTGCAGAGACATTGGGTCTGTACCAGGGTGGGCTGCCTGCAGGGCTGTGGTGTAAGATCATGAAGTAATGTACCAGAGGTGGCCTCTGCAGGGCTGTGGTGTAGAGATCATGGAGTCTTGTACCAGGGTGGCATCATGCAGGGCTGTGGTGTAGAGGATCATTGCAGATCCCCCTGTACCAGAGTGGCCTCCTGCAGGGCGTGTGTAGAGGATCATTGAGTCTGTACCAGGGTGGCCTCCTGCAGGGCTGTGGTGTAGAGGATCATTAGAGTCGGTACCAGGGATGGCCTCCTGCAGGGCTGTGGTGTAGAGGATCATTGCAGTCTGTACCAGGATGGCCTCGTGCAGGGCTCTGGTGTAGAGGATCATTGGAGTCGGTACCAGGATGGCCTCGTGCAGGGCTGTGGTGTAGAGGATCATTGGAGTCTGTTCCATGGTGGCCTCCTGCAGGGCTGTGGTGTAGAGGATCATTGCAGTCTGTACCAGGGTGGCCTCCTGCAATCCTGCAGGGTGGTTGTGTATAGGATTCATTGGAGTCTGTACCGCAGGATGGCCTCCTGCAGGGCTGTGTGTAGAGGATCATTGCAGTCTTGTTACCAGCGTGGCCTACCGCAGGGGGCTGTGTTGTAGAAGGATCATTTGGAGTACTGATTCCATGTGAGCCTCCTGCAGCTGTGGTGTAGCAGATCATTGCCAGTCTTACCAGGTGCCTCCTGCAGGGCTGTGGTGTAGAGGATCATTGCAGTCTGTACCAGGGTGGCCTCCTGCAGGCTGTGTTAACGGATCATTTGGAGTCTTACCAGCGAGGCCTCGTGCAGGCTCTGGTGGTAGAGATCATTGGAGTCCGGGTACCAGGGTGGCCTCCTGCAGGGCTGTTGTGTAGAGGATCATTGGAGTCTGTACCAGGGTGGCCTCCTGCAGGGCTGTGGTGTAGAGGATCATTGGCAGTCTGTCTAACTCAGGGGGCCTCCTGCAGGGCTGATGTTCTGTAGAGGACATTGGAGTCATGTACCAGGATGGCCTCCTGCAGGGCTTGGTTGTAGGAGGATCATATGGATCTGGTACTCAGGTGGCCTCCTGCAGGCTGTGGTGTAGAGGATCATTTGCAGTTCTGTACCAGGTGCCTCCTGCAGGCTGTGTGTAGAGGATCATTAGAGTCGGTGAGTCTGTGGTACCAGGATGCCTCCTGCAGGGCTGTGGTGTAGAGATCATTCAGTCTGTACCAGGGGCCTCCTGCAGGGGCGGTGGTTGTAGAGATCAGTTGCAGTCTTACCAGGGATGGCCTTCCTGCAGGGCTGTGTGTAGCAGATCATTTGAGTCTGTACTAGGCTGCCTCCTGACAGGGCTGTGGTGTAGAGGCATCATGCAGTCTGGTACCAGGGTGGCCTCCTGCAGGGTTGTGGGTGAGAGATCTCATTTCAGTCTGTACCAGGGTGCCTCCTGCAGGGCTGTGTGGTAGGGGATCCATTGCAGTCTGTACCAGGCTGGACTTCGCTGCAGGCTGTGGTGGTAGAGAATCATTTGCAGTCTGTACCAGGGTGTGCCTGCCTGCAGGCGTGTGGTGGTGTAAGATCATTAGCAGTCGTGCAACCAGGGTGCCTTCCTGCAGGGCTGTGATGTAGGAGGATCATTGGAGTCTGTACCAGGGTGGCCTCCTGCAGGGCTGTGGTGTAGAGGATCATTGGCAGTCTGTACCAGGAGTGGCCATCCTGCAGGGCTGTGGCTGTAGAGGATCATTGCAGTCTGTACCAGGGTGGCCTCCTGCAGGGCTGTGGTGCAGAGAATCATTGGAGTCTGTACCAGGGGGGCCTCCTGCAGGCTTTGTAGAGGATTATTGGAAGTCTGACCAGGGTGGCCACGCAGGGCTGTGGTGTAGAGGAATCAGTTGGAGTCGTGGGTACCAGGGTGGCCTCCTTGCAGGGCTGTGGTGTAAGAGAATAATTGGAGTCTGTACCAGCTGTGGCCTCCTGTAGCTGTGCGTGCCAGAGGATCATTGGAGCGTGTACCCAGGATGGCCTGTCCTGCCCAGGGCTGTGGTGTAGAGGACGTATGAGTCTGTACAGGGTGACCCTCCTGCAGGCTGTGGTGTAGAGGATATTGATCGTTACCAGGGTGCCTCCTGCAGCTGTGCTGTAGAGGATCATTGATGTCTGTACAGGGTTGGCCTCCTGGCAGCTGTGTTGAGAGAATCATTTGGAGTCTGGTACCAGGTTGCCTCCTGCAGGGCTGTGGTGCAGAGGATCATTTGTGCTGTTATTCAATACGTTACCAAGAGCTCTGGCTGGTTTTTCAGTTCCGGAGCGGGTTAATCTGGTTAAGGATGTTTATGATGTTTACTAATTAAAGATAAGGTTTCTTGCCGGTCTTTTATTGCAAATGCGGTTAGCCGAGCTAAAGTTTCGAAAACAAGCTAGGGAAAATGGAAGCAAACTTGGAAAATGTTTTGAATTAGGAACATTTTATGAACTAAAAAGAGAACAAACAGCCGGTGTGTGACTGTTGCGAACTGTTATTCTTACATTCGGGGTATCACGGCTGCAAGCTGCTATCCTGATGTGCAATGTCAATGAACCGTGAATGAGAGGAAATACAACAGCAACGTCTCGCAGCTTTGACAAGACGGCACCGTACTGCGCAGCGAACGTTGTCATGCATCGAAAAGTGAAGTGAGCTCGGGCAATTTTTGGTGTCTAAATGTCAAATCAATTGTCATGACGTGTCATAAACTGAAAGTGCAATATGTACTTAACATGCCAATCTATTTTCATTGTTGTTTTAAGTTAGAGCTGATCAGTTAATAGGTGATTCAAGTCAAATAAAAATAAAAACAATATAAAGCAAGCATAAGCCACACACCGAATGTTTCTTTAAATCAAGAGCGCCGGCACTGTCAGAACCTTTTAGGAACGGAGGGGTTCTTAAGTTTATTTTTTGCATGCTTTGCATGCAGGTGAAGGTAGGTGTAATATGAAAAAAATAGGAAACACGTCCCCCAACCCCGCTTCCGACGCCCATGCTTTACATTATTATTCCGGCTCAGATATGACATTTGCGTTCGCGATATTTTTCACGCGCTCTATGTCCGGAAACTACGCTAACGAGAAAGGCGACGATAAATTTATTCTGCATCTCGTTCTTAAATGATAGCCTCTTCGAGATGGCATTTGCTTCCAATTACAACCCACTCAGACCTCCTAGTCTCCACACACTTAAACCGCACTCCATCTCACAGAGAGTCTCGGCTGAAGCCGCGGTCGCTGGCCTCAAATCGGGCGGAAAATAGCCAAGACACTGATCTGGCAACGTCATTATGCTGCCATTTCTCAGATTGTGGCTTTTAGTGACCACACATATCTCATGCCGACGTCTTTCTGTTGGTCGTTCGATAAACAAGGAAATGTACGTACCGATTAGCTTAGCAGCAAAGCTCATCAGTCCAGTTTTGTCCCGTATAATACACCACTGAGTGCTTCAAACTAAAACGGCTTGCGTTGGTCGCTTATTAGCTGTTTAAGTGTTCGTGCGTGCGTGTGTGTGTGCCAGTTGAGACGAAATGAGTCCTTTGCTTTTTGTATTTAAGCTTTTGAAACATAAGTTCCGCGAAAACTCCAAGCTGCTAGCGATCATTGAAAAATACGGTGAATAGTGATTGGTATGATACAAAGTTAAAAGCCTCCTAAAGAACACCATGGAATAAATGCTGGTCGTGAAGCACTGTAAAGCTTTGACAGCTGCTGCGATATGATACTCCATCCTCCCACGTCAGAATGAGCCCAGGTATTTCAGCCAAATGTACCTGATTAACTTAACCAATTGATAATACTTAACATTAAACATCACGTTAGAAATCATGTAACAAATCGTAATAATATACCTTATTTTCTCGTTTTAGCTCGCGAGAAATATTTTGCTTTGACAGCGTTGATATTCCAACTGTAGTTTCCGCACCAAACGAATATCTCCGTGATGTTACAAAATGCGCTTCACGATCGTCAAGCAAATGCAATGATGCGTTGTACTACGTTAGCAAAATGATCCGACTTATACATAGATATAGTCCGAACTGTTGGATATTGCTTCGGGTGTAATTGCACATATAACCGTTTAATACAGAGGAGGATCAAGCCTTTTTGGGGAGGGGCAAGTCCAGTGGCATATTCCCAAAAGTTGTTGATCGGGGGAAGTTATTTAGCCGTACACTGACAAAACGGTTTTATAAGTTTAACTTAAACCACTCTTTTGAAGCACTGTTACCGCCTCATCCTCCCCCCTTGAAGAATTTGTGGGTCCTAAAAATAAACGCTTAGAAATAGGCCTTTCGTTCGATGAGGAGAGGCCTGCAATGCAACATTGATAAGCCGCACGTTACTCAAAATTATTCATACTCTCAACTTGAGGAAGAGCGGCTCGACATAATCTCCATTTTTTCAATTGAATAACCGCACACTTCTCATGTGCGGATGGATAAGTCTATTCTACAATCATATGTCAATACAGTTGCTACACCTTCAGTGGTCGGTAGCTCAGTGGTAACATAGTCGCCTCTCATGCCTGGGCACCGGGTTCGATTCCCGTTGCGGCCGATTATTTCGAATTTAAGACGGCCCAAACTACTCATATGATAAACGGTGAACTAATCATATGAAGCGTTTGAGTATTCTCACCCAACCGTCTCTGATGAACGTCTTACTTCTCATTATTGAGAGCCTGCGGAGAACCTGCAGATGCCTAAAAGGAACTCCCATGATCTCGTTTACTGATGCTCCAAACATTCAACTTTACTTACGTAGAAGTAAGCCCCCGTTGTCTCGTGCGTCCTCAAACCGTTTTTCAGTTATTTACCTATCCGTCAGCGAGAAAAGTTTTTACCGGTGGTTGGGGGGGGGGGTGAGTGGATGGAATTGCGTCCTCAGCCTGCAAATGTACGCAGAGGCGTCGCCGATAATTTTTGAGTGGGGGTCAGCTTAAATTGACGAACAAGATGTACCCCATGGTCCGCGTGTATTTAAATCCTTACAACATTTTTATGTGGATTTTTCTGCTTGACACATTTATTTTTAATATGGAGGTTCAAAGGAAAAATAAACATCACATTTATCGCACGAAAATCAAAGCAGGTGAAATGGTTGATTTAATATGTCATTTCATTTGTAATCACGCGACTTTACAGAAACAAACATTGGTTTAACTAAAATTATGGAATTCTTCCATGAAACCAAATCAATAGTATTAAAGGCAGCTCAAAGGCATTTTAACGGATCGCTACAGCCGAATGGATCCTAAGAATGATCCAGATAACTTTCAACACCAGCTCTGGACACGACAGAAGCTATTTAAAAACATCATTGGGGGGCACGGTCGCATTTTGCAAGTAGTTTCTGAGGCAGTGTTTCAGTGAGAGCAGCATCCGGACTTGAGCCCACTTAACAAGTTTCTGTGGAGATTACTAAAAGAGATACAGGTCATTAAAAGTATCATCCGGACCAGGGAGCAGCTAAAGACAGCCGTGGGAGCTGCAGTGCGGACCATCCCCGCCGAAATATGCCCATAAGCAGCTTGGTGAGTATGAGGCGGAGGGCAGAGTTTAGCTTAGCCGAACAGATCCTATCTCAAACATTTGCTGTAGAGGATATTAAGATGACGCTTTGTGTTTCGAGCATCACTGCATAAATCTCCATGAATTTCTGAGTAGTTTGGTGTGAACAGTAAATCAGAGGAAAGCACCCAACGGCCCAACCATTTATATTTGCCACGGCAAATGCCGGAAACAACAAGCTTTTTCATATGCCGGCGCAATATTATTGCTAATTGACGTCACCACATTAAGCGCCTTAAACATAATACACTTTTACATACAAAGGTCTCGCGAAGTATTTTGTTATGCAAAATGGTGTGTATCACGTTGATCAGCACATTTGTATAATTATTTTGAAAACATTCACCAAACAACCTGCATCTTGTCCATTTTAAGCCAAAGCACAAATAAGAAAATAATTGTTGAAACCTACGCAAAATAAAACTATTATTTAGGATTGTTTTTTTTCATAGGGAAAATAGTCTTCGGATCATGGTTCGGATCGTAGTCCGTCCGTGCAGCTCAGTCGGGAGAGCGCTGGACTACAGATCTGACCACCCTGGCAAGGTGGGTTCGAGACGCTTCGGCGCTCGCTATTTGCTCCTGGCAGGGGTGACCCGCGGCCAGTGCACTGTGCAGTCAGCGGCTGCGTTCGAGGTCAGATGAAGCCAGCGAGCCGGGCGGACCGTCCTCAGCCGTTAGGGGACGTTAAACATGTGTCACTGAATTCTGCCGGTGACTGGAATTGCGTGACCGGATGGTGTGGTCAGGGCCTGCGCAACAAGCTTAGCTTAGCGTGGGTCCAGAGGCCGTTCTTATAAAAAAAATCGAGCCATCGGCTCGATTTTTTTATCAATTCTGAGCCATCCTTATTATAACAAGTCACAGAAAAAATCGCAGCAACAAAAAAATACCCAAAAACGATCCACCGCGCATTTTTCGTGTATCATAAAAAGTTTATTTGCACAGCTCATGGCGCAGAGGCCCGCCAAATTCTACAACGACGAAAAAAGAAGACAAAAATTAAACAATGTGCGCGGGCGGTTTTTTTTTTAGGGCAGGTTTATTTATATGTATAATCCTTTTCCTTTCTGCTGCTGTAAGTCATTATAATTGTTACCAATGCTGCTATAGACTATTGCGCAGCCTGCAACCCCCCCCCAAAAAAACTGCATCGAGTAACGTGATGGTATGTTGTTATTTCCCGAAAATTGAATGCATCCTATGTTCGGGTCTCGGCCCGCGCGCCAGGTGGGCGTCGAATTTAAGGGATGTGGTGGTCTCTATAGTTTAGTTGATACAACTGGATAAAAACTAATGCATAATAAATCGTATAGTACGACCGAAATATATAATAATCGATCATGCTGTTTAACGTTCTCATTAAGGCCGCTCGTCACTACGCTGATCACGAGACTCCTTGCTGTAGAAAAATGGTTCGATGATATGTCGGTTAACTTTAATTCCACAAGATGCATTAAAAAAATGCGTATTCCCGGGGTCGAACCCGAGATCTGCGGCGGTGAAGCCCAACCAAGCAACTACTCGAACACCGAACCTCGACCGCGTCCGCTCAATTTCTCATGAAATAAAAACAATTATTAACCACCCATTTCATGGTGAAAGTTTATTGGTAACGGAAAAGCAACATAAAACAGCAAAATCAGTAATGCACTTCAGCTTCTTTCTCCTCCAATATTACATATTTATTTTGATAAATGATTACAATATAAAATATTGTAAACATTTGCCAATCGCGGAACTTGACGTTGAAACTCAAAAGTAGGGATGGTTTCTTGCTTTATACGGCTACACGCGACAGGCTATAGTCATCACAATAACTATTTTGCATGCTCATACAAATGTAGATGTTGCCGAAGAATATTCATTTTGAAGATGGCAAAAATGGTCAATATTTCCTTCAAACAAGGGGATTCTTTTTCGAACTGTTGTCCTCAGTCAAACTGCTGTCATCAAGTAAAACAAACAAATATGCATATCATACGTACATCTCCAAGCTTCTTTTCCATGACGTTCCGCTTTTTCTCAGTAAGTGTTTGCCATTGCAGCATTATATCAATTAATATCAGGCTTCGGACTGATGGCATTTGCCATAACCGTTGTGAAACATCTTCAGCCTCAGCGCTTCTTTCTTGTCCCGAAAGTAAAAGAAAACACCCAATTTAATAAGTAATGCAACGAATTTAACCCCTTACTTTACTAATTAATAAAATTAAGGAAAATCACTCAAGTTCAACAGTAGTAGCGAAAATCCTCCATAAAGCACAGTCCCACCCCACACGCCAGCTGGCGCCGTGACTGTTACTATTTTGTTCCTCGAAATGTCGCAACGCCAAAGTATGTTGCCGCGAGCCAATCACTCTTCACGACTTGTACTCCGCGAGGAAATCTCAAATTATTCCATACAAAAATTATTGATAATCCATGGCGAACAGTAAAAATCTTGGTTGTATACATTTAAGTTGAAATAATTATTATTGACATAAAACCCAATCGTAAAACAGATCCCAATTGCTAGCAGCTTGGGTTTAAATTACAAAACCAGTATTATACGTCAATACCTCAAGGATCATTTTTTGTATCAGATTTGCAGCGAGTAGAGAAAAAAATACAATGCAGTCCTTCTTCATTCTTTATAATAAACGCGAAAATGCAACCGGCTGCTTTATCTTGGCTCGATTTTTTATTTGCAGCCGTGGCTCGATTTTTTTTGGTAAGAACGGCCTCTGGTCTCGGAAATCCATCCTACCAAAACATTCAGATTACGTTTATTTAATTAAAAAAAAAACGTATAGGGGAGAGTGCCCGCCAGCGAACATGGTGCCTACAGTGAACAGGTGCCCCTCCAGCCTATATTAGTAATGTATAATTTCATCCATGTTCGTTAGCAGCTAACACTAACCATGATGTAAAGGTGGACACAATGGTCTCTCATTTGATCTGTCAGCAACGAATAGTAATATTGTGTTTGCCGTTTTGATTTTGATTAGAGTTTTTTGCTTCCCAAAAAACGTTAAATTTTATATTAGTGAATAACTTTAGTGGACATCCTGTTGGGATGTCCATCATATATGTGATATAAAGATCAACAGCCATTTTTATCTTTCTCAATTTTTTGTTTCAATATGTGATGCCCACCATGAACAGGGTGGGTGCCCAATAGTGAACAAATATACACTGGTGGATCTTCTTTTCGGAAAACCTTAACTTTTCGACAGTGAATGCAGGAGATATATTGGTAAGGCTGATAAACTCCACGAAGGGCTCTACGGCCAGGACCAAGGGAATCGTCACGTCCCATGAGGACTCACTCTCGTTACAGCATTCAGAGCTGTTGTTTTATTATTGTCGAGTGTCACAGAGATTGTCAAGTGTCGAGTGCCAATGGATTGCCAACAAACATCAAGTGAGCATCAGCAGAAAACCCCACCGCCCACCTATTCATGGTGAAAGTCCCCTATTCACTGTTGAATCCCCCTGTTCGTTGTCTGTACCTCTCCTGTTCACTGATGGGTACCCATGCCCACCAGTGAACAGAAAGATAAAAAAACGAAGTTAGTGTATAACTCACATTTTATATTAAGTTTAATTAATTTGCTTATGGCTATTCCTTGGTAGTAATGTAAGGAAATTTATATACGAAGTTTCAGATCTCCAGGAAAAAACGCAAAGCCAGTAGACTGATTTTTCAAAAGGGGTGTTCGCTGGTGGGCACTCTCCCCTACAGCGTGGATGAGTACTGCTGGCGAATAACGATGTTGTGGTGATATCATATAATATATCAGCCAAGACAATTTCGATACTTGCTCAGTGCGCTATCAGAGTGTGTTATGTTCTGTTTTATTTGACTGTGAGCTGTTCACTGAACGGCGAGTGAGCCGGCTTAATTATCGACGCAGCTAAATTTGTTTTTGATTAGTATTAATATGGGCGTTGATGAGCTGGAGCTAAGTCAACTGCAAATGCACTTCAAGATTAAAAGAAATCTGCTTAAGAGCGAAGTCATGCCTCCTTCATGTGTCATCTTGTCAATCATCTGAACTGAAATCACTGTAACTTGTAATAACTCAGATATGTTCTAACAGTTTTCCTTGAATTGAAAATTACAATCATTTGAGCACTGTTGGTTTCATTCTCCATCTGCTGTCTTTGACTTATTCTTTCTCCATTTCTGGAATGCAAATAACCTGATGCCAAAGTTAGTTTCACACTTATCGATAGACAGATTTTCCACACAGAATGACCTCATGTCGCTCATTCCAAGCCCCGTTTGAGTACGCTGCAGACATATAAATATATTTTGTGCTGCATCAAAAACGCGTCATGCTTGACATCCGGCCAAGAGACATGCCTTGCTGGCCAAATCCCTCAACTACAGTCAAAATCCACTCAACAAGCATAAATCCAACGCTTGCTCCTAAAACACTAGCGCAAATAACAACGCATAGTAAATTCCACGAACTCCTCGCGGTATTTCGTACTCTACATTCCAACGTGAGCCCAGCAGGATCAGCCTATCATCGCGTAGTATACACCCCCCGGGTCGCGTGCGACAACCCCTCACTCCATTCTGGCACGCGCGGTTCCGGCGGCTTAACGTCGGCACAATAATGGTCCATGCTGGTCGGACGTGCGAAAACTGCAGTTGGCGCTCTGATTCGTGCCACGGTGCCGAGTTAGTGACGTGACCTAAGCGACGCGGAGGCGGCTGGCTTACGGGGTTTGTAACCCGAGCAGAGGCGCACTCAGAGGATTTGGAGGGAGGTGTTCCAGCAGAGGCACGTTTGGGGACTTCGGAGCGGGTGCTCTCAATGGGGATGCAAGAATCAGTGGTGATTATTTGTATACATGCGTTGCGTATTGGTTTGCTCTGATAAGGTGTGGTCCCGAAACTCACCTGTGTGGTGTGCAACAGAATCAATACAAACCATAGCCTCATAATATCAAATATATTAATGAAAACGAATCAAAAGAGATAAAAAGACGACAGTTTCAGGCGTAGCCCATCCTCAGGTCCATTTGAGACCTGAGACCTATGGTGAGATGAGATGAGATGAGACCTGAGGATGGGCTACGCCTGAAACTGTCGTCTTTTTATCTCTTTTGATTCGTTTTCATTAAATATTTTAGATATTATGAGGCTATGGTTGATTGATTCTATTTTACATTATGAGCCTAAAAAAGCGCTATCCTACATAATTGAACAAATGTTTGGTGTGCATCAGTTTACTTGTGATTGGAGCGGACCTCTGAGAGTTCGAACTTTGCAGCTTCATGTTGCTAAACAAGCCCATTAAAATCAAACAAATAAAACCATCTGGATGATAATGTTCATCAAAAGCGCTTTTTGCATCAAAATTAAAAACATTTGTCAAGAAAACAAACCTCATTTTTGGAATCAGCGATACAAATACTGGGCCAGAACAGACAATAAACCAGTGAAAAAAGCAGCATGAAATTGCAATTCCTTCTATTCAATTGTGGTAGGGTATGCCGACATCTCTCGCCAGACACGTTTTAACTCTCTTAAAGGGAATACTTCACCTTTCTGAAAGTTGCCAAATATGCGCTAGTTTGGTCAAAAGTATGAAGTAACTTCTGCTGAAAATAATGGTGATATTTGTTTTGGGAAAATTTACGTGACTTGAAAAAGGGACAATTACGTCATTGTTCAGCTATATAGCACAATATTTGCAGACGAATCTAGAGACTGAATGCAAACAATCATTTTGTTATCGTAAACGCAGCAGGTGATCCAACCAAGGTTTGGTAAACACAAGTAGATTTTCTCCCAGAACCAACAATCTTGAAGTAGCTGTCAGCCAATCAGTGGCGGCGCTTGCATAGACCCCCTTATTGTAATTTGACAATGTAATTGCTTAAAACAGAAAGTTTTTTTTTTAATCGTTTTAGTATCTTAACCCTATTCCCTGCGGGGGGCAGATTCTGCCCCTCCCGGTAGTTTGTCGCCCGCCGCTTCTGAGCCGTTACGTCTATCGTTTTGAAACTTTCGGACTTTTCCTAAATATGAATGACGCGTGTTCTGTGAAATTTTTTAACAAATCGGCCAAGCAGAGGCGGCTCCAGGGTCATGTTTTTGGAAGGTCGTTACGAATGCGGGTGTGCGGCGCATGCTTCTTTCGTAGTTTGCGGTGGAATACAAACGTCAGATACTAAGTCGATGCTTTTTACATCATACACAATGGACCTCTGGCGTGAAATTTATTTTGGCTTAAAAAGTATCTCTCTGGGCACTTTCAAGCCCACTGAATCCGAATATGACAATATCAATTGGCTTTATTTGGACTATAAGCCCAAAAAACCAGTTCAAACTTTTGGCGTTTCAGTCTTCTGAATAGAAACAGCCCGAAATGGCTGTGACGTCACATATTAGGCGTTCATGAAGTTGGCAAGTGACAATTGTGGCATTTCAATACGATTCCTTATCGTATGGATTATTCGTTGGCGTTCGTGGAAGTCTGTGATGAGAGCCTATATAATTGCCTTTAGGAGGCCAACGCACCCACGGAGGCCAAAGGGCCACCTCTGGCGCAGAGCACCCTCCTCTGGTGACCAGAGTGACCCCAATGGCGTCCAAAGCACAATCTTTCAAATATACAAAATAAAAACGGCCAGAGCGCCCCCAGGCGAACGAGCGCCCCTTCAGTCGGGACAGAGCGCCCCGTCAGACGACCAGAGCGCCCCTTCAGGCGGCCAGAAGCGCCCCTCTGGCGGCCATTTAGCGGGCCCCCTCTAGTGGGCCCAAGGCCCTCCATGGCGGCAAGAGCGCCCCTTCAGGCGCCCAGATCGACTTCCCTCAGGCGGTCAGAGTACCCCTTAGGTGGACCCCTCTCAGGCGGCCAAGAGCATCCCCTCTCAGGCGGCAAAGAGCGCCCCCTCTCAGGGCGGTAAGCGCCCCTCTCAGCGGCCAGAGCGCCCCCTCTCAGGCGGCCAGACGCCCCCTCTCAGGCGGCCACAGCGCCCCCTCTCAGTCGGCCACAGCGGCCCCCTCTCAGGCGGGCCAGAGCGCCCTCCCCAGGCCAGCAGCCCTGTCAAACACAAGGGCCCCTCGGCTGAGTTTGGGGGGGGCAACTGCCCCCGCTGCCCCCCCCCCCCCTCTTCCGCCGGCCACTGGCCGATGGTTGACAAATGACAACAAAGACCACTAACCTTTTACGTTTGTCAGACGAACACTCAGGTCGGATGAAGTTGGCATCAAATCTAAAATAATCTTCCACCATCCCAGCATCCACCAAAGGGAGTTTCTTGAATCAGCCTTCAAAAAGCCTGCATAGATATCCTCCACTCTCGCCACTTTGACTTTCTTCGTTGTTCTTGTAAAATGACATATAGTACTCTTCATGGAATTCTTCATGGAAACATGAATAATTTTATATCTTTCTAAGTAGAGTTTGATTCAGTTGAATTCCGTTTTGTACTTGATTTTTCGTCGAAACTCGCGTTTTCTCTTATGTATATTCCTAATTCCATCTCAGAGGGATGCAAATATAACACATTATTTCACTTTATCGTTGAACGAGCATTAAACATTTTTATCTGCTCTCAGAGGAGTGCAAAGATAACAATATTCCTGCCACTGCAGACCCAATGGGAAATCAAACTTCTACTAGAAAAATTATGGAATCATCAACCGACACATTAGCCAATACCTCAGGAATCAAGACCAAAAAAATAATCACCAAGAAAACGACGACGAGAAATAATGTCGTGCTCTCGTGCTCTTCTGCTATTCTGCTCTTCTGCTATAGCATGGCGATATGCTATACCTATAGCACGCCAATAAATGTCGCAAACGCGCCATCAGTCGTACTATATGTGACGTCATGTGCCCTGCGGCTTACGTTTTGTCGGCGCGGTTGTCTGGAGGTGATTTTCTAAAGAACGGTTTTAACAGGGAAAAAATGTATCTTTTCGCTGTAAGTGACATTTTTGAAACAGCATAATTCATTCTATCTGGTTGATGGTGCTCGCCTTATTTCGTGCCAGAGGTCCATTGGATATAACATATTTGGGCAGAGGCGGACTCAGTACATACAATGGGAGGCGATTATTCTCCGTCAATTTAGACCGAACTTCAAATAAGCAAGATGATAAAAGACGTTCCGCACATGAGGCCCCCACGTTGTTTTACCTGAATCCGTCTATGCAGAATTTGTTTACATTTAACAAGTATACAGCACAAACCCACATGTGGGGACGTTTCCCACGTCCAAAGCACTAAGAAAAACACATATTTTGTATAAAAAAAATCACCCATTTTATCCCTGAGTTACGCCTAGATTTCATTTGTGTACTTGTCCTTTTCACACATTGAAGGGCATGACATTGGAAGCTCAAAAACGTTTTTTGCATGAAAATCGGTCGATTCACATGGCCACTATGATCTTTCAAACAACACCCTAAATTTTCGTATTTTTTGCCCCCTGGCCTCCCATTTTAGTGCAAAAAAAGCAATTTCTGTATCCAAAAAGAAAGATTCCGTTACGACGAATCGAATGGTGTTCGTCTCATTGAAATCGGCCGAGCGGTTCTCGAGATCTCTGGGGGGGGGGCAGAATCTGCCCCTCCACGCAGGTTAACGTAATTCTGGCCGCCCGCAGGGAATAGGGTTAAAGGGAATATAGCACCTTGGGAAAAACACCGTATGTAAATGATGGAGAAGAATGCCCTGATTACGGTCTGGCATCATTTTTGCCGAAAAAAAGTCCAAATTTGTTGTATTTGAAAAAGTAATATGTTTTACATGTGGACGTTCACACCAATCTGCGTCACCAAGCGAGTTGTGCGTCAAAGGAGCATCGAACGGCAAACTTTGCGGCCCGCCCAGTGACAGGCTGCTGTGCCGGCACCGCACGATGGGTGCACCGGTAGCGTGAAACGCGACTGGCTGGGTCGACGGGCGCCGCTGCGCCGGGGTTTTAGGGGACGGTTTGGGGGGGGGCTAACGCATTACAGTGAACCACCTATGTGCCGAGCGCCTGGGAACCCCGGGGGGGGAAAAACCCCCCCCGGGTTTTTTTCGGGGGTGGCCGGGTTTTTCGGGGTGGGACGCAAGGTAACTGAAATACTGGACGGACGGTTAAGCGAAGTGCGGTGGCATCACAGTGGGAGTTACTACTGATGACGTATGCGAAACGTCACGGATTTGTTGACGTTGGAAATATTGACCACTTATGACCAACGGTTTTGCGTTTGAAACTCAGCAACTAGGTCGGCTTTGGAGGAAAAATTTCGGATTTGGGGGCTTCAAGCAACACCCGACAATCTGGCTATCTCAGTTAAAAACTAATGTTAAAGGTGCTATATTCCCTTTAATCCTTTCAATGACGGCCAAAGATAATGGCTATCTCAGTTCAAAACCAATACAAATGTGAAACATTCCCACTACAAAAAAACATGGTTCTGGTGTCGGTAGGCCAGCGTCTGTGGACGGGATCGTGGGTTGGAGTATGAACGGGCGGATGGCTGATCAAGACGTGAATAAGTTCCTGGCTAGGTGTCTGTGCTCCTGGCAGTGCATATTTGTCATACCTCAATTTGTAGCATCCTGGAAAACTGCGCATTGCTATACAGCCACGTGTTGTAGCCCGTACAGCTTTGTACGGGCCAGTTGATAAGCAGTGCAGTACAATTGGTCATCTATCCGATAGCTATTATGCAATCCTTAGATTACCGTGTATGCAATACTTAGATTACCGTGTAGATATCCATTTGTATCGGATTCTGAGCCTGCTGTTCCGCAGTACAGTGATGCTATGCGGTACAGCCTACCTACCTGCACACCGGCCGCCTGTCCAGTTGCTACAGTATGGGAGTGGCGCCGACCCGGGCGGCGGCCCAGCTAAAACCGCCAACCTACTATCGACTTCTGACCGAGCGAACGCTCCTTTTTCGAGATATTTTCTTAACCATCCGTCTAATTAGGGTGCGATTTTCACAATGTAAGTTTGAGCTTACGGCCTATTTTTTCAATATTGTCTCTTTACAAAAAGTTGAAATTTACACCACTTCTCATTGACTTGTAATGTTAAACATCGGGCCCAAGAAACCGCTTCTACTCAGAGGCTATCGTGGCGGCGCTCAGATAAGTCCCGCCTCCTGGAGGGGAGCAGCCTGTTTGACACCGCCCTGAACCTCCGACGGTCGTCGGCCTCGGTTCTTTGTTTCGGTTGACTCAGCTTCCGAGCGGAGATGCGCGTATGTTACGCAACTGCAAGAAACGGCTGTAGGAGAGCATTTGTGGATGATGATTGTCAACATGAATGGTGCAGATCCTGCAATGTTGGTCAATATCCGTAAGACGCTTAATCGGCAAAGGACGAGTAAGCCAGTCGAGAAACCCGATATCGAACAGAAGTGGGTTGCAACGTTGCACGTCAGTGTTGACCCCAGAGTTTTGAATTTGCGCTCATTGCAGTAGAATGGCTAAAAAAATCAGCCTAACAGTCCAGCCATTTATCAGCTATAGCAGAATAACGTTTTCGTGACATCCCTAAAGCGGCCACCTGCCCACGCGCTCATGATAACCTGTCCACTTGAGAAGAAATATGTAAACAATATAATGATTAAATAGGGCTAACCAAATGGCGAAGATCGCTTGTTAATGATTCTATGCGGGATTTAAAAAATTTAAGTTGTCTGGAAAGTTTACGTCGTGCGGGTTAAGTCGGATCGGGTCGGCCGCTTTTGTGAGAATATCCGGTATCAGTGGGAACTTGCGAGCGCTTCAGCCGCTCGCTCGTATAATTTCGTCTTTGGCTGAGACACGGCCTGCCGTGAGAGGCCCAACCGTTACGCGCAGCGTTGCGCCAGCGCCGACTGGCTGCAGGAGCTGGACCGAACCTATATGAGTAAGTACTGGACTGACCCATGGCTCCCGGTCAGTAGTAATAAGCGTCAGGCCAGTGGGCGGAGCAACTGCGCGCGGGGCGGGGCTACATCAGATGGACTGGAGACTCTACCAGGCTTGTGATTCCTTTTAGCGGTTTACGAGTCAATGAGAAGTGGTGTAAATTTCAACTTTTTGTTAAAGACAATTAATTGACAAAAAATAGGCCATAAGCTCAAACTTACACTGTGCAAATCGTCTCCTAATTGGACGGTTGGTTAAAAGAATATATCGAAAAAGGAGCGTTCGCTCGGTCAGAAGTCGATAGTAGATTACGTTAACCTGCGGGCGAGGCAGATTCTTCCCTCCAGAGATCTCGATTACCGCTTGGCCGATTTTGATGGGACGAACATCATTCGATTTTTTGTGTGACAAAATCTATCTTTTTGGACACTGAAATGTTTTTTTTTGTTCAAAAATAGGGGGCCAGGGGACAACAAATATGAGCATTTTGTGTGTGTTTTTGAAAGGTCTTTGCGGCCATGTGATTAGACCGATTTTCATGCACGAATCGTTTTCGAGCTTCCAATGTCATGCTCTTCAATATATGAAAGGGAAAGTCACCAAACTAAAAATTAATAGGCGTACTCAGGGATAAAAAATGGTGGATTTTCTTATACAAAATATGTGCTGTTCCTGAATGTTTGGGACGATAGGAACGTCACATGTGGGCTTTGTTGCTGGAATATTGTTAAATGTAAATATATTGCACATGAGGCGGATCCCAGAACAGCACCACAGTGGGGAGACCATCGTACGGAAACCATTTTATCTAACATCCCTGCTATCAACTTAACATTATTGACGACGCCTCTGCCCCCAAGACGTGAGTCCCAACCAGTCACATCGTTACTCTGATCATCAATCTATCAGACGAGCTGAGCGGTCTTGGCTAACCCGCCCAACAACTTTTGGGAAAATACGCCAACTGGACTCGCCCCATCCACCACACTGGGATTCGACTGGGCCCGCCCTTGATCATGTTTGTCATGGAAAGCAATGAGAATACGACAAATACGACCTTTAAGGGAATATTTCACCTTTAACATAGGGTTTTGAGTTGAGATAGCCAAGTTGTGGCGCATGCTCGAAAATGACTTGTGACGCTTTCACATTTTCCAAGAAACCTCTTAATTATTTAATATTCAGTTCTAAAAGTCAGGACCCGGTATACCCGGTAACTCCAATCGCTGATTGGCTGATTTTGGCTGAGTTGACGTATGATTATGACGCACAGATGACGTAAGACTTATGGAAAGTGTATGTGCTGGACAAAACCATACTGTTTCAGTACCTCATTATTTGTATTGCAAGAATGAACTTGCTATGAACTTGTCAGGTAATGCTATGCATAATGATTTTGATGTTTCTCTAATAAAACATTTTTCTAAACAACGTTCTGTAAGCGTATGTGTAGCGTTCAGCGCTGGCTGAAACGTTCCACGGCTCGCGTACAAATGCTTGATCTTCCCCCCCCAGTTCACTGGTCTCCACCACCGACCCGCACTCGCACCAGTCGCGCGTGCCGCTGTTTGATGGCACCGCGGCGCAGCCGCCCGCTGAGTGAGAGGAGCCGACGGCGAACCGTACGCCATGTGACGTTAGACCGTGCATGACCTTGTGACCACATAATCCAGACGGACGCCCAGAGCAGCGGACAGTTGAAGCGATGTGGCGACATCACACTTTCACCATAGTGAAATTATAATAGTGACGAATCACCTATTAAAGCCAAGTTCTGTGATGGTTTTTCAAGCGTTGTATTTCCGGCAAACTTCAACAGTACTGGCAAGTACCAACCATGTAATAGCGACACGATCCTTCAACTACATCGATGACGTTGCGTGCTTTCTCAGCCAGCTGCATTCGCATTACTTGAGGAAAAATAATGAATTATCAACCAAATAATTGACATTTTTAATTTGCTTTTCGCGCGTAAATATAGGTTTCTTTGACTTACTAAGTAATATGATACTTAATTTCTTGCTTCTCTTCATCATTTCTGAGCTTTTTCTCGTTTTTTTTTTTTCTAGGTGAACTATTCCCTTTAATACTGTACCAACTGAAGGAAGGCTAAATATATGATATATAATATGTACATAATATACATTATGGATAAATTATCAACCCTTGGAATTGTATGTTGACGTTTACCCTAATATTTTCGAACAAAGTATGATATGTCGTATGATTGATATATTTTAATGGTAAATTGAAACACAAATGATGTGATTATAATTGTGAACATAAACTAATGTAACATCACTTATTGCCAAATATAGGGTGGGTGTTTAAAAAAAAAAAAAATCGAACAATTTTCGGACTCTTAAGCGCTCATAGTACACTTTTTGGTCAACATTGTCATATTGGATCAGACTTCGGATCGGACATGATTTGGAAAAATGTTAAATCCTACACCACTATTCAGAGACTATCATGGGTGCCAAAACCCCAAGCCCAGCCCAGCCAAAGCCCATGAACACCAAGCCCAGACCAGACCAACCCATTCAAAATCATCAATATTGATACCCATGCCCATTGGAGCCATTCAGATAAGGCAGATAAATATTTTCACAAAATTTGCAACCATTATCCTAGCATGTTGACTTTCATACTATTAACGAGAAATATTATCAGGCACATGTGTGTTACTGTTGATTTGGACATACCCAACACTTTGCGGTCAACATTATCATATTTGATCAGACTTAGGATCAGACATGATTTATAATCGTACTGCCCTATTACTTGCCACGATTTATTGTTGTCATATAATTGCCAAAGTCTTTAATCTTCCCCTTAAAGGGAATAGTTCACCTTGAAAAATGAAAAAAGTAAGAAATGATGAAGCAGAAGCAAGAAATTACGTATCTATTGCCTAGTAAGTCAAAGAAACCCTATGTTACGCGGAAAAAGCAAATTAAAATGTCAAATTATTTGGTGATATTTCAATATTTTTCCTCAAAGTAATCGAAATCACTTTCTTAGAAGCACGTATGTCTCAAAACGGTCATGATTGGAGGGATCGTGGCCGCCATACAAGACAGTACTTGCCTAATAAACTTGTTGACATTGAGGGAAATGCAACCGCTTTTAGCACACGGAGATTAATTAGAAGTCAAATCAACGTGCTTATTCATTTATTTTTTTGCATAATCTGACGACGGCATAACTTATTTATAATTGCGTTAAGTCACACAGATAAACAAACGGCAAAGATTACAAATGTTTTCTGCCGTTATTTGTGTTTATCCAAGAAGTTTCCGTGGTTCATCTACGTACGTTGAAAATTGTGTTAAATATTTCAACTTAGCTTATACCATGTTAATTGTATTCATTCATTTACGATCAAATTGTATTCATTTACGACAAATTATCAGTGTATTCTTTTGCATCATCAGTGCAGTGGAACAGGAATTATTCCTGAAACCCATGCACTCAAGGAAGCAAGCAAGTTGAAAACGGATTTCGCCCCAACTGTAAGACTAGGTACGTCTGAATAATTTATCTGAGAATGTTACTGAGAATAACGTTTTATAGACGATTCAAGCATCAAAATCACAATAAATCCTCACAAAGTTTTAATTCTTGCAATACAGGGAATGAGGTACTGAAACAATATGTTTTTGTCCAGTCCAGCACTAAGTGTTTCTATCAAAAAATTTTCCCAAAGTCTTACGTCATCTCTACGTCATAATCATGCGTCACATCAGCAAAAATCAGCCAATCAGCGATTGGGAGTTACCGGGTGATACCGGTCTCGATTTTAGGACTGAATATTACATAATTAAGAAGGTTTCTTTGAAAATGTGAAGCGTCACAGTCATTTCGAAGCATGCGCCACAACTTGGCTATCTCAACTAAACCGCAAATGTTAAGTGCTATCCTTTAAGTTACTGTATATTAAAACATTATTTTACCGGTTAAACATCTGGTTTCAAAGTAAAAGAACGCTTAGCGACCATTGTTCTAAAATTATCATTACCCATGCCCGCCCAGTACCCATGAAAAGTCAAAAAATGCATACCCAACCCAGACAATCGGAAGAATGAGTGGGCACCCATGGGTGCACCCAGCCCATGATAATCCCTGCCACTATTCCTCACCATTACAGCACGACACTAGCGCTCCTAGTGGCGAACAGGATAAGCTCCGTCGCGACACCTGTATCCCGCGGCCAGTCACTGGAGCGCGATCGATGTGCCCACTCCGCCTCCCCTCCCCCTCCTCCCCTTCCTCCGAGTAGCCACTGAGGTGCCCCGGAATTAAATTGCGGGCTCCTGGGACAGCGTCGGAGACGGAATGGTCCCAGCTCGTCCCCGAACGGACACGGGCCCCATCGATTGGTCTTGTGACGTCACGTTCGCAACGGTGGACGCCGACAGTAATGGACACTGGTTCAGTTTTGGGACAATGGCGATGCTAAAGGGGTAATTGATCATGACTTGTCATCGTACCTCATTGCAGGGAAGGCCCCGCCAGATATGGGTGTGGCTATGGAGAATGTTTGTTACATATTACGCGTTGCATTAAGGAGGAGCCTTGCTACTGGCGAGGTCATTTGCTTGCCCCGCTTGGGTGGGCGTGGGAGACGCCGCGCTATAAATGACGACTATCGTACAGTCGTATAGCCCCAGCTTACCACCGGTACATTAATGAGCCAGCTAAGTGCCGCATAGTTAATGACCTTGCATCCCATTAATGCTATAGTAATCCTGTTTTGCGTAATATCGCCTTATAGCCTGCTATTCATACGTTTGGCAGGTTAATCATTGCCCTGTTTGTCATTCACGAACGGCTTGATTATACATTTTTAGTTGGAACAACGTCGTTTTACTTTATCTTAGTCAACTTGCTGTAGAATACACAAAGTATACTAGAATACGCAAGCATTCTACGATCTATCGTGTAATTTCCATTAAAGTTAGCAAATAACAAGTATGATTTTGAGCACAAATTTATTTTTGTCTTCAAGATTTTTGTGTCCAACAGTTTTTATTTTCCACTAAGAAGAAGGAACAGTTTCAATTAGTTATATCATTTTCCCAAAATTTCCTGACCAAAACCAATCCAATACAAAACAGGAGGCATTTTGGTTGACCAAATATTGACCGATTTTGGTTGAGGCCAAAAATGTCCAAGATTTGACTGCGATTTATAAATTAGTATACCTTATTTAATACACACTGGTCAAAAATTATATTTGGTTAAGCATCATAATTTAAATGAAACGCAACTTGTACAGTTTCCAAAATACGACATTATAATTGTGAAAAAGGAACTAAATACATTTGCAAAAGCAAAATAGTGGATGCCACAAGCAAGACCAAGTTAATTTACAGCAGGTAATTCGTTGAATTTTGAGCAAATTAAGTATGATAGATAGTAATAAGAATGTGTAAAAAGTGACAAAAAGGTGAATTGCTTAATTCAAAGCTGACCGAAAAGTGCCAACAAATTTATAAGCCTGACCGCCCGATTACCAAATCGGTCATACAATATTTCGGTAAAAAAAAATTGTTAACCGATTGACACCGATTTGTAACCGATTGGTAACCGATTGTTCCAATGGAAAAAAAAAGAAACACATGGAAGTGTAGCCCGAGAACTATGACAAAAATGGGTCACACATCTGAGAGAGCAAACTGTGAGAGTTTCGTGGGTGAGAAGTTGCTGTCCGAGAGGCTGTGGATCTGACTCCCTACCTGCAGTCGAGTTGCTGGCACCGAAAGCTGCACGATCCAGTAGTTGTTGCAACGTCTTGAAATGCGTTGGTCGGTTTTCCTGAGCCGAGAGCTGCAGATGCCTGTATATATCGGTCACGGAAGAGTGTCCAGCTCAGCCGATTTTATCATTTATATTCACTCTCCCCCTGTATCAAAGTAATATGTTTGGGTTTTTGATAAAAATGTTAGATGTTAGATTTAGTTTAAATTTATGTCGGAAGCAATTACTCCTTAACACACAACAAAAACATCTCATAGACTGGGATTTGCTAGCGACCTTAACATAGTATCCCATTGGTGCGTGCGTGCGTGCGTGCGTGCGTGCGTGCGTGCGTGCGTGCGTACGTGCTTGCGTGTGCGCGTGTGAAATGTGCGCGCGTGTGTTTGTGCGGGGAGGGGGAGTAACGAGTGGTAGCCAGTGAGTTACACTACGCATAAAATGCTATTGATAATGACGACAGGCATACATTTTGCTACTAATTTTGAAGTCTTTCCTATGTCTGAGCAGCTTGTTCGATGGAAGCTTACATCCCGTCATCTGAAATCAGATCTAGAAACACTCGGTTTGCAACATTTATTTAGCATCTGTAGCATACACACAAACGCACACACACACACACACACATACACACACGTACACGCACAATTCAACGACGAACATCAACACCATTGGTATTCTGTCATATACATTCCACTGGCCTCTCCCTGATCCTAGCCAAGTTGCGCTGTCACAAAGTACTTGATAACGCCTGGTCTAGTACTGGCGTAATTAATACGGGTACACTCCTTCATCCACTCAAGTACCGAGTGGAAAATGAAGTGGGCCTTTGCTAATTACACCATCACACGACGATGAACAGGCTCACCACTCCTACGCACACCGGCACTCCGAGAAGGCTCGAAATAGCCCGCAACACACACACACACTCACACACATACACACACACACACACACACACACACACACCTACACACACACACACACACACACACACACACACACACACACACACACACACACACACACATACATACACATACAGAGTCAATGGCACACGTTTGGCCAGCGCTTGGCTGCACGCCTGCACTGCTAACTTCTGCATAGGATTGTAACGCGCCACTCGGAGCGTGCAGCACACAACTTGACTCAGGACATCTCCAACATCTCCAACTTTGGCCGGCACAGAGGTCTGACATTGCGAGATGAACAGCTCTCCCAATTCCTAAGCTCTTCTCCACAGAACAAACTAGGATGAGAGGCACAATTTCAGATATGCAAAACAGCTGGAAACAGTCAAGTTCGGCGGCTAGTTATACAGTCATTTACATGCAGAAAACACATTAGTCATGAATGGCGAACTGCGCGAACACTTAACTAGGCCGCATCGCTCGCCAAACTGTGTACACATAATTCGTTGGATTACAAATATTTGACGAGGATTGTATAGCCCATGCTAAACCAACGGAGGAAAGAGCCCAAGGAAAAGTCGAAAATGTCTTGAAGATAGAAAACAGAAAATTCAAACAAACCATTTGCCACTTATTTACCTGCTCCTCATCAATGATGGCAGGCTGAAAAGAGAGATAAAGATAATCTGCGAAAGACATTGTACACAACCCGGCAACCAGTCGTAAGTTCCCAACTTTCCAACGTCTCAACATCCCTTACCCAACCACCCACCAACTTCACAACATTGCAGTGTAAAAATATAGCTAGTAGCCATTGAATCTCCTACGTATGTAAAATATGCAGGATGAGATCAAGTACAGCATCAGATAAGGATGTGAAATACAGCATCAGAGGAGGAGATGAAGTACAGCATCAGAGGAGGATATCAAGTACAGCATCAGAGGAGGAGATGAAGTACAGCATCAGAGGAGGAGATGAAGTACAGTATCAGAGGGGGAGATGCAGTACAGTATCAGAGGAGGATATAAAGTACAGCATCAGAGGAGGAGATGAAGTACAGTATCAGAGAAGGAGATGAAGTACAGCATAAGAGGAAGGATATGAAGTACAGCATCAGAGGAGGATATGAAGTACAGCATCAGAGGAGGAGATGAAGTACAGCATCAGAGGAGGAGATGAAGTACAGCATCAGAGGAGGAGATGAAGTACAGCATCAGAGGAGGAGATGAAGTACAGCATCAGAGGAGGAGGTGAAGTACAGTATCAGAGGAGGAGATGAAGTACAGTATCAGAGGAGGAGATAAAGTACAGTATCAGAGGAGGAGATGAAGTACAGCATCAGAGGATGAGATGAAGTACAGTATCAGAGGAGGATATGCAGTACAGCATCAGAGGATGAGATGAAGTACAGTATCAGAGGAGGATATGCAGTACAGCATCAGAGGAGGCGGTGAAGTACAGCATCAGAGGAGGAGGCGGTAGCAATATATGCACTGATGTGACGTCATCAAAGCGCTACAAGTTGTCACCGACCTACTTAACAGGTGACGCAACTTTGGAGGATGAAAATTAAATGTATTTAAATGCGCGTGTGAAAAACAACGCACAAAAATATTTGTATCTTACGTCTTTAATTTGTGACAACACGGACCATTTTCCCCTAATATTTCCAAGATGCTTATCCACGCAACACAGTTCCCCGAAATTCCCTTAAAAGTTGTATCATCCGCACACCTCTTGTTACGCGCTGAAACACAAAGAGCTCCTCCACTGGTCCCTTCCAGAGACAGAGACGGCTAACAAGAGCAGGCTGGAACTGCGGGTACCGTGGAATGAGGCGTCTCTTGTTGCAGGGGAGCAGACGGAGGGTCGCGATAGGGGGTGGTGTGTGTAGGGGGGGGGGGGTCATCGGAGCCGACCCGAGGCCGTGACGGAGCCTGTTAGTGCGACAGACGAGACGGACTCTGAGAGGAGCGGAGACGCGCCATCAGACTCGCTAACGATTCAGACGAGCCAGCGGCACGGCCGGCTTACAGGTCAGCCAGGATGAAGACGCGCTAGAGGATTACACAAACTTTGCTGTTCGTGGTATGAAAAACGGGATGCGGACAGTGTTTGCTGAGAGGGATTTGAGTTAGTTGTGGTTCTTAGAACGTTTTTGATTAAATATGCCTGTCTGGGTGTGTTTGAATTGCAAAGTTGATGGCAGGTTTCGTATATTTATTTCGGACATTTGGTTATGGGAATGCTCAGGAACCTGGTGTACCGCAATCAGACAATAATATTGCAGGAGTTTTGTTTGATAATACGAAAGGGAAGCGTATACAATAAGGAAAATAATGTGGATAATCTCATTTTTTCGTTGTGTTGATTATATTTGTAAGAGCATATCATGATGTAGCTTTCTGAGTCTGGGATGTTCTAACACACGCTATCAACAAATTGGGGTCGAACTGGGGACGAGTACCAAGGGAATTCCTATAGCGTCGTACAATTATATTGCCTAGCAATGTTGGTCGGCATTCTGAAGAACGTAGCTTTCAGCAACCAGCGACCCCGGGAGAGCATAAAAGACCAATATATGAAAGACATGCAAACCGAGCTAATTTATGAAAAACTTTCGAAGTACCACAACTTCAAATGCATTGCTTGCACTGAGCAAACACCGCCTGCATCCTGTTTTTTCATACCGAGAGAGCAAAAATAAGGCGGAGAATCGCCGAATGAAGAACATAATGATGGAAAAACTTGATACGTACGTAACGTATGCTTATGACCAATTTAACAGCAGCACACTTCTCTGAGATCTTCCACATGCTCTAATCATCAAATTCGTGAAAAGATAGAGCTGCATTTCTTAAAAGCCTATAACGTGATAATCCCAAATCCTATGTATGATGACTGATAATCCCAAAGATACAGCCAATACAATCAGGGGGTAGGAACTCAATTGAAGTTGGGGGGGAAGGCATTTTGAAGTCGATTCTTTCCATGCAACGCCCATGGGCGTAATGTTAAAATCAGAAAATGTTTGGGGGCAGTTGCCCCCTGCCCCCCCCCCCACCGGCTCCTACGCCTATGAATACAATGACTGTATCTATCTGATCTGATGGTATCTATCAGAGACTGTAGTATCTAGTACCTAGTCCTACATATGCAAACCAAAAACACAGTACATTTTGTGTTTAGTAACAAGTGGCTGTTTGTGACTTTAGACTATTTCATGTGACTATCAAGCACAAACACCTACGTGTAAAAAACGCATGATTACCCAGTCAATATTTCTACACAGTTTTACTATATTGTTTCTACTTTATATATGCATAATGGGTATTTCAAGCAATGCACGCATACTGACAATATAAGTCATTGCAACACTCAGCAGTGACACTGAAGCAAGATAATCATGTATGATGACAATACATTTATACAATGGTCTCCTCATGCGTGTATATCATTCACACCGTAGACATTGAATAAGTCCGCTTTATTTTCGATTATATATGAAATGGCACTCCAATGTGCATCGCACTTCTGCCTATCGGATGCGAAATATACAAACTGGCAGACGCCAATCTAACCAGTTGCTTCCGATGTGAAACATCGCGAGCAGTGTTGGGACACGTGCACTGTGCAGTCTATCATAGTTCTCTTCATATGCTTTCCTGTCTTTGACAACTTGGGCAAATATCAGCAACATTTACCTCCAATAAAACAACATCATGCAGGTCACCATTGCATCATCATTTCTTACTATACAGCCTACACATGCCTACTCAATGGCACTGTCTCACATAGTCACACCTAAATTGCTACCTACGCATGCTGATAAATTCGCTCTATGGGCAAGTATATCGTCAGATAGTGGTATAAATCTCCATCATCAGCCGGAACTGGCTAACCTTTCAGACCCTCCCGCTACGGATATCACCGCACATAACCCGGAACGTCGCGTTTGGTGGAGATTTCTCGGCAACTCTGTTCGCAGTGGGTCGCCAGTATACGCGATCAAAGCGAGCCATTCATAGCGACGTTCCGGGAGCCATTTCAAACCCAAACGACGAAACGGGAACAGAACGAGCCGGCTGCAACAGTTGAAACCGAACAGACGAGTATGAGAGACGCTTGTTCTGCCAATTCAAGCCGTCAAACAACTGTCCGCGAAGAGAAGCTCTTATCCACTCAACGATTTTGAAGTGGTGCAGGATACTTTCGAAGTTGACTTAGCTAAAGGTCTGAAAATATTGTCCAGGTCCTATATCGATAAAAACGTCGCGCCGTTGCGTGAAGAGTCTGTCCTGCAATTGAATGAGGCGCGCAGAGTGAAGGGAATGAGTATTGTATACTTATATCAATGATGCAACATCAAGCTGCTGCTAGAATCTTATGCTTCTCGCGATATGTGATACCGTTTGGTCTCACTGCAAATATTTAATTGCTAGAAATCTCCAAATCGTAACAAGAGCACAGACCACACTCAATTATAAGACTAAATGCATATTTATATAACTGCGTTATCCCATCAACCCAGGTCTTTCAACCCGAGCCGACAATCCGGACTAGTTTGCTCGTTCGGATGACGCTGGATGACATTGTCGTGCAGAGCAGATGCTTCCCCTGCCGTCTGCTGAAGCATCCTCAGAACTAACTGCCGCCTGGCTGGCGCCGTCCCGAGTCTGCTCAGCCATCCGTGGACGCCTTTCTGGCGTAGTTTCCAGCCGCTTGGCCGTCTGCCGACTCTCCTGGGCCTTGTTATGGCGCAGTACAGGTCGGGTTGGGGAACAGATCGCTGCGCGCGGACCGCCGGGCGACGACACATGTCCCAGGGCTCCTACGGACCCCTTCGTCACACGACCCGGCGGCAGTCTCACTGGAACTGCCTGCCACTCCCGTCATAATGGGATAGC
Organism: Semibalanus balanoides; assembly: GCA_014673585.1. NCBI lineage: Eukaryota > Metazoa > Arthropoda > Thecostraca > Balanomorpha > Balanidae > Semibalanus > Semibalanus balanoides. Next base: position 120,226 of record VOPJ01016276.1, on the reverse strand, counting down.
GGAATGCGCAGCGGCTGAGATGGAATGGGTAGCTGCTGAGACGGAATGGGTGGAGGTTGTGAGACGGAATGGAGCGATGGCTGAGACAGAATAGGTGGTGTCTGAAACGGAATAGGCGGTGATGAGAAGGAATGGGCAGCAACACACGGAATAGGTGGTGATTGAGACACAATGGGATTTTGTGACGGAATGAAGCTGGGACCTTACGGAATGATCGTCAATGAAGTATGGGGGATAATGCCAAGCGAGCCTGAGTCACTGATATTGTCGTCTTCCATTCGTGGGCCCAGCTCTAGCCTAGGAAAGTTGGAATGATACAAAACCCAACGAATTCCAGACAACCGACAGGATCTTATTTTGATCCTCCCCTCCCCTCCCCTCTCCCCGCCGTTTTTCTGCTCCTGATCCTCTCCAATTTCATCCAGCTGCGCCAATCGTCTCAGGCCGGCCGCACACAGAGCGTGTTCACTTCATTAAGCAGCCGTCCGGTGTAGCCGGGGTAGTAGTCGCCGGGTAGTCTGTGGGGCGGTCACCACGGAAGCGGGGTAATAGTCGCCGGGTAGTCTGTCGGGCGGTCACCACGCAGCTTGATAAACGGTCACGCGGCCTCCTCGGACGCATAGCTGGTAAACAACGGTAACTATAGGAGAGAGAGAGCAGGATGGGAGCTGTCAGGGATGAAGCGTTTCTTTCCACTGGAAGGGAAACGGATGCCAGACTGTCTGATAATTATTGCCTCTGTCTTTCGTTGTATGATAAGGCTGATAGTGTAGTAGGCGGATGAATACGGTGGCGTTGTTATTTGTGTGTGTGTGTGTGTGTGAAGGAAAGCACGTCTGCATGGTGTAAATTAATCATAAAGAAGCAATTGTGTTGAATAACTTATGTGTGAATTTGCGATTTTTTACATGTCTCCATTTTAATGAATGACAACGAACTATATATATATATAGCGATAGAGCGGCAATGGCAATACAATGTAATATTGAGCAATAAAGCAATACAATGGAATTCTCCACATATATGCAAAATAAATCATATCCGGGTTACTCTGTATGGCTTTATATTACCCTAGACGCTCTTGGTATTGAGTTTGGAGAGCAGCTGATTCCATTTGAATGACTTCGTACTGGCTTGCCTCATCTTAACCTTTCACCTACGGAATACTTCACAAATGTTTGACATGCATTGTGAAGAACTTTCTTTAGACATGCGGTCAATTTTGTCAACTCGATTCCACAAATTGATGGGTATTATTTCAACGATACATGTATATAATTTATGAATATGAAACGAAATTGATGACCAAAAGCATAATCATCTTCAATGCCATTGGTTGGGATGGGATCCCAACCAATGGCCCTCCCGTTCAATGCCGAAAGTCTTTGGTTGTTTGATGAGAGGAGATAAACTTTTTCATTTTTGTTTTAATAAAATAAAACATTTATAAAACTTCACAAGCTCCAATAAGCAACACCCACTTCTGAATTGCATTACCACAGACAAGCTCTCAATAAACTGGGGTTCCGTGACACAAATAGCAGCCAGTAAACAACGCCGCCCACGTCACGACCCGCCACATCTCCTCAGAGCTTGTCACCATCCTTCCAGCGAGCCGTCTGTCCATCAACCCAGGTAGCTCGAGAATCATCCGGATGGCTTTAATCAGAGCGCTCTGAGCGATTTCTCGCTCGGGTTCGGAGACTTGGGGGCGGCCGGAGGTGTTCCGGGATTTCTGCGAAAGTTGAGCGACATACCTCGCTGCGAGTTCGGAGCCGGGGTCTGGCGACAAATCGGAGGAGTGGGGGGGGGGGTGGGGGGTGGAGGGGAGGGGGGGGGTAAGGGAGGCGGAACTTAAGGGGAGAGTTGGACGGATCCGCGAGGGACAGTGTTGTGGTGGTTTGGGCTCACGTCATGGTCTAATGCGCTGGGAGGGCTGGAGGTGCGGGCAAATGCTGCTGAGCTGGACTTTGTTGCTGAAAACTTGGTAGGCGTGACAGTAGCTGCAAAGGAGCTTCAATGCTTTAATTATCTGCATTTAAAGACATAATTTAACGCTAGCACTCATGTGGTATTGATAGAAGCTTGAACTACAATTACAAAGACCAGCTGATTCAGATGGACTTTGCCACTGTTCGAGCTCTTGTGTTGTGCTCTGTCCGATGTTAGCCTCTTTGTATAGCGCTTAGCAAACACGAGGACTACAATGGAGCGGAATCTTAGACGTCACTATAGTCAGAGAATAGTTGCCTAAGTGTCAACTACAGTGTAGTGTAACTGTAAGTGTAAGTGTAGACAACTATGAGTTGATATTTGTACACTATTTGATCGACCTTCTCCTTGAAATAGGCAATATAAAAATTAAAAAGAAAACATTTCAAGGAGAAGGTCGATCAAAAAGTGTACAAATATATATTATTAATGCTCCTTGCTAAAGCACTACGTGATATTCCTGAACTATGGGTTGATACCGATAACTGGTATGCTATCAATATATGTTATCTTATATCCTATACTCTGTGTACAGAGCCTGCCTCTTCCTGGCTTACTGAGTGTTTGTCTCCACCAGGGTAATGGAAAAGCGTTGTCATGTAGGGGATAACCACGGGAAGTCCAAAGCGACTGGTCATGATGATGGAAAACACTAACAGAGCGCGACAGAGAAACGCTGCTGGGTAGGGGACGGAACTGGAAGCGATATCTGCGGGGGCTGAACGTGTTTAAAGGGAATGCTTCACCTTTCTGAAAGTTGTTAAAAGTACGTCGGTCTATATAGTCAAAAATATTAAGTAAGTGCTGCTAAAAAATATAATGATATTTGTTCTCGAAAAGTCAGCTAACTTTATACTTTTTATTTGGGACAATGGCGTCATTACTGAGCTATAGAGAGCTATAGCGATAGGTCACAATCTTTTTAGACAATGCTGGCGAGCTGAATATAAACAATTTTTTTGTTATCCTGCTTGCAGCAGGTTACCCAGCCAAGGTTTGAGAAATACAAGTAGTTCTTAACCTAGGACCAACAATCTTGAAGTGGCTATCAGCCAATCAGCGGTGGCATTTGCATAGAGCTCCTTTTACAAATTCAAACATTGAATTGCTTGAAAACGGGGAAAATTGTTTGTAGTAGTTTATACTTTTAAATCAAGACCAAAGATAATGTCTATCTCAGTTCAAAACCAATACAAAGGTGAAACATTCCCCTTAAGGCTGCGGAAACGGATTGTTCTATCAGTGTCAGCGATACAGCCTGTGTTTGACACTGGCGAGTTTCTGTCGACATAAAGCGCAGAGAAGTACAATCAATGGAGGAATCACTAATCAGTGCAGGGCAGGCGTTGTGAGATACATGCACTGGCAGCAAACACAATGGAACACATAAAAACAAGTTATGTACCGCGATATCTTGACATATAGGTAACTAAGACCAAAAAGTTAACGAACCATGTTCAATTGCATATGCCCTCCAAAGTCCAAATGATAACGACCCACATGTCCGCGTCCGGTCAGCTTGACCAAATCGCGCCCGTTTGTCGGTTATTAAACCTGGCCTCATCGCTCAGTGACAGCTGAGGAGGCAGAAGTAGCGCAACAGTGGCTATTGCGACGCGCCTCAGCGCAACAGTGGCTATTGCGACGCGCCTCAGCGCAACAGTGGCTATTGCGACGCGCCTCCACGCAGCAGTGGGCTATTGCGACGCGCCCTCAAAGTGCAACAGTGGCTTATTGCGCCGCGCCTCAGCGCAACAGTGGGCTTATTGCGACGCGCCTCAGCGCAACAGTGGCTAATTGCGACGCGGCGTCGGATACAGCTTAACATGGCTAAATCGGTGTACAGCGCTGCTCGTACTTGGTTATACCTAGCGGCGAGCAGATAAGTCCAAAAATGGAACAGAGAAGCGGCGAACAGAGAAGTCCAAAAATGGAACCAGGCGCTCGGTCCGGATGTCTCCTCAATGAAAAGGCAGAGTTGTCTCGAACGAAACAAGGTGCTGCGATGAGATGGATAAAGAGAGGTAAAAAGTGTGGCATCTGGTCTAAGAAAGGAACAGAGGAAACTAGTTGCCATATAAATAAAATGTTCCGGTGGTTACGGTGTTCGGCACAGCTTTGTTTCCACTTAACGGTAAAGGTAGAGGGTGTTCCTCCTAGGCTTATCGAAAGTGGTGATTGTAGATCTCGTCAAACTGCCCACTAGGTATGCTATATGCAGCATTGTTCCGTGTCTACTTCTTATACTATGATAGAATGAAATGCTGCTAATACCGAAAAATGGCTTTGGGTCGCTCCGGAAAAAAACATGCTGCTATTCTTTAGAGTCGTAAGTTCTCACAGATAAATTTCACGAATATGCGTAAACTTGCAAATTATGATATTTTAAGGACGAGATCTGTTGACAATGTTTAACATTTGGAAAAGAATGGCAATTATGAAAAACTATGGTTATCGAATCATTATAAAAAGTAAAGAAAAACAGTTGCAATGTTTCCGCCAGCACTGTGCGTCTCGCTACTGTTGCAATACAAATCTAGTCACAAGAAATGCAGACATCTTGAGTGCAAAATTGAATAAGGTTTCCTATTGCTCAACGAACGAGCACACTGATGTCATCAGCGAAGTGTGCTTCTTTTTGTCTAGACTTCTTGAAATTTGTTTTTCTTGGAAGATTGTAAGTGAAATATTGCAACACCAGTTTCTCATAGGGAGTGTTAAGACAAAAACAAACTATTTTGGAATGTCAAATATGTTTTGCATTATGGTAAGAAACTATTGGTGATTAGTGAGACAACATCACATTTTAACGCATGAATGGGTCTCATAGGGTCCAGGGCTGGAGCGGGCGGCCGAGCGGCTTTTCCCTTTCTTGAAAGAAGGTCCAGCCGGGCGAATATGGCAGCACTACGTTGTAACCGACAGCAAAGAAAAAAGTTCGGGAAAAGTGGCTGCTCCTGTATATCTCTTCTTCCGTGGTGATTCCATGCTGATTTGGGCGCTTTTGGAATATAAATTAGCAACTAGAGGGAATCTGGAGAAATGAGGTAATGGCTAAATTCAGAAAAAGTGTGTTCCTTAGAGTCATCAGTCAACAACTCCACATGAGGGATGTGAGTAGGCACACTCCCTTTATGAGTAAGACAAGGACATGACTGAATTTGAGATGTATCGTAGATTGAACTTCAGGGCTGCTATTCCTTTTCCTCATGAAATTTAAATAGCAGTGAACCACAAGGTAAAGCAATGTTATATTTAAGCTGTTTTTCTTCTGCACTTGTAATTATGATCATCATTAAACAAATACTCTTTGAAGTTGTTGACATTTGAAATGAACCAAATCTATTACGATATAAAATTTTTTGAATTTAAGGAGAGTGCCCACCCTCGTAGCCCGAATATCGAAGTTTTTTGTAATGTATCGGTAGATTAACGTGTCCGATTTCTACATGCCAAAGTCTGATTCCCGAAACTTCACCATTATATCATAAATGCATTAGCTCCTTCAATGATTGGCAATCATTCGTAAAAACTAGAGTCGCCTGCCTCCTCACTATTTTGAATCAATTATTTGCGGACTATAATTTCATTTTAAATATTGCCAACTCAGCAGCACCATTCCGTCAGTTAACTTTCAAATAAAAAAAAACGCATATGAAGTTCATTTTAAAGTCAACAATCTGAGCTTTTTTCATTATCAAAGTAGCAAGAATGGCTATGGCTCGACTTTGGGCGTGCAAGTTAAGCTACGTTACCATATAACACAGACACTTTTTAAGGTCAAGTCTCAGCGAACTCATACGTTTTGGCTTAGGGTGCGGTTTCTTGGACACGTAGCAGTTGCGCCAAAACAGGATGAAGGCAGCCATCTTGAATTTAATGATGAGCACAGCTGTGATTACCGTTTTGGAGTCAGAAATCAAAATAAAAATGCTTTGCCGATACATTGCTTAAGGGCAATTTTTAGCAACAGCATCCATGATTGTTCATTCACACCATTCATTTAAGTAGCTTTTTATAAATCCTCCGTAGGTAGCACTATCCCTTTAGCTGGCCACGCATGGTCGAGCAAGTCAGAATCCTCGAGCTAAGTATCGCCCCACGACAGTCATATATCGCCCCACGACAGCCATATATCGCCCCACGACAGCCATAAGACCCTCGGAAAGGCGGCTTTACTCAGCCAACCTTTGGCAGCCAGCGTCAAGTCAGCGTCAGTCAGTCAACGTCAATCAACGTCAGCCAGCGCCAACCAACGTCAGTCAAACAGCGCCAGATAGCGTCAGTCAGCTAACGTTACCCAGCGTTAGCCAGCGTTATCTAACGTCAGTAGAATCAGCATCAAGCAAGTCCGTCAACGTCAGCCAGTCAACCAGCATCAGTCAACGTCAATCAGCCGGGCGGCGTCAGTCAGCCAGCCTTAGACCAGCAGCGTCAGACGTCAGTCAACGTCACCCAACGCTGGCCAGCCGACGTCACCCACAGCAACGTCGGTCACCCGGCATCGGTTTTCCGACCACCGGCCGCTGATTACGCTCGCGCAGGCCAAATTTGGCCTCAGGGGCGGGGATGGGGGTGGGGGCGGGGTCGGGGTCAGGGTGGGTTGGGGAGGTGGGGGTGTGTTGTTCTGGCCAGACAATTGCTGCAATTACAGGAGGCATCGTGGGCGGCGGGAGGGGAACGGGGAACGCCATCGTTAGGGACTGGTCGGCGACGCCCCACACCTGCCCATCCCACGCCTCCCGTGACAGTCCCCCCCCCCCAACCCCGCCCCGCCCCAACATCGAAGGCGAACAACCCGCGACTCGACTGCCCGCACCCCTTGACGATGGCTCGATCGTCCGTGATGGATAGTTTTGCGCGGCCGGAACGGTGGGTGTTTCTCAGAAACTGAGTCCCCGGACATGGAGACGTCAATGACACGCGTGTTAGCTCCGGCCGAGTCCATTCACTTTGTCTGATTTTAAGTTTGTGTTCAATAGTTGATCTTGTGTTTGTTACATATGATGTTAGAATGTATTGTGCCCAGTGACGTATTTATAAATCAGCCAAGTGCGGGGGGAATGATACTGATGTACCTATTGTAATTTTAAAAACACAATTTTGCCTATTTTGTCCAAGAACCGTATGGATAATGCTTATAAAATCGCTTGCATTATCAGTACCTACAAAAGTTTGTCCTGGTTATCTTGAAATGTACAGACATATGGTGTCCGTGGCGAATGGATTATGGATAAGACATATTCTGGAGCGTGACTTCGGTGACAGGGAGGGGGCATAGCCTCCATGGCCCCCCTTAAATACGCCACTGACTGCTATGTCCGTTGAAGTTTTCAGTTAACCAAAACACATTAAACCGTCGCGCGATGTTCGAATGAGTTTTCAGTTGTTTCATGTGGGTAAATATTTTGAAAGACATTCCCGCCGTATCATTAGTTTTGAGTTGAGATAGTCACGTTAGTGGCTATGCAGTGAAAATGAGAAAGATAGCATTAAACACAAACCAAGTTATCTAGTCTTAAAGAAAATGAAATTGCATTTTTGGCCTAAATAAGCTCCACCCATATTAAGTAGTTTTGTTCCAACTTCCAATGACGTCATCTCTTGTCACGCCGTGTGTACGTACCTGTTAAGAGATAAACCACACATAGGACCGCTTTGTTTTGATTTTGTATGATCATGCAATTTTATTTATCAACAGTTCCATATTTTCAGATAAATATATATAATAGTTGTGTTGTGATTTTTATTTTTAAATATTTTTCAAAAATGTTTATTTTCGAAACCCGTAAGAAGAAAAGACGTTTGTACTCAAGTCGCAAGAAGTTTCGGAAAACATTGCCTGATGTGATGGGAGAGTATTTCTGAAAGTTTTCACGTCTATAATTTACATATAATATCAGTAGATATTGAAAAATCGGTTACCGTTATGCGAACAAGTGTGTTAGTGATCGCCAATGAAAACATAGAAATGCATGTTGATTAAAAACTACTTAATCTGTACCTATAGAAAGCCCGAATATCCCAAAGCCTCAAAACAGGGCCCCTCAATAGCCGAAACAAAGCCTCCGCCTCCCCCCCCCCCCCAGTGAACCCAATGGAACATTTGATCAATCTTTCATCGGCGACGTCCGAATTTCAAGAATGGCATTCACTCACACCGCCGCTCTGTGACCGTTATATCGAATTGGCGATCATTTCAAAGCGGCGTATGTCACGGCGGGCCTCAATGCCCATAGATAGCGGCCAAATTGGCTAAATCGCATCGAATGCTGCCAGTTTCACCCGCTGCCAGCAATGATCACACGAGCGATTTTCTGTGCCAGTGTCGACCGGACGGCGCCTGGCTCAAAGCCCCGTCCGTTCCACTCCTCCTCCCCCTTCCCAGATCCCGGATCAAGGGCGGCGGAAGCTCTCCAGAGATGACCGGACGGCGCCTGGCTCAAGCCCCGTCCATCCACTCCTCCCCCTTCCCGGATCAAGGGCGGCGGAAGCTCTCCAGAGATGTGGGAGTCAACCGCTGGGATAAGGAGGAGGGGGAGGCAAATCGTGGTGGTGTGTTGTTGGTGGTGGTGGTGGTGGTGGTGTTGGTGATGGTGGTGGTGGTGGTGGTGGTGGTGGTGGTGATGTTGGTGGTGGTGGTGGTGGTGGTGGTGATGAATTGTGGCATAAGGTCTCAGCAGGCAACTCGTCTTTTTCCCGATGTATTTTGTCTTGTCTTTTTCCCACGCAACAGTCATATTGCCTAAGGTTTCCAAGGACGGGGAGGGCAGTCTGCCACTTTTATACTCCCTCCCCAACGCGTCCACCGCCCCTACCCTAGACATCTTCCCAGGGTGGCGGAGTTGTACGACATACCCTACTGAATCTGAGTCTGCTGTTGACAATATTCCGACCACAGTACATACGTTCAGAAGCACGCAGCGTTACAACGATGTAGGTACTTGTTCTGTCTGGAGCGTCCTTCAGCAACATGCAGCGCGGAGAGGATGTACTGGTTCTGTCTGGAGCGTCCTTCAGCAACATGCAGCGCGGAGAGGATATACTGGTTCTGTCTGGAGCGTCCTGCAAATGGGCCGTCTCGTTGGGAACTACTCTGCCACCACACAATAGCCACTGGATTGCTCTTGCTATGTCCCACTCCATCGTTCTGTTCTGTCAGGAGTGTCGTAAAAAGGAAGGTTCCTACGTGAACTCTAAGCCCTGGCATTCTGCCTTGTTCTTCGTCTAACTCTGTCTCGCTCTGCGCTCTTTACCTTAACTATTTTGTCGTCATTGATGACAGCAGTGGAACAAAGTGGGAAAAGTTGGAAGTATAAAAAGTAGATGATCTGCTTTTTGAGACCTTACACTTTTTAAAAACAAATGCACGCCTCATCTTGCCTTATCCATTACTTATCTTTTTCTTATTTCCTTCTCCTTTAGCTATCTTTACTCTTCTCTGTCCTTTCTTTCTTTTATTGTTAATTCCTCTCAATATTTCTGAAGTGTTTCTTCTCTCTCCCATTCTTCCCATCGATCTGCTAACAACATTCATGCTCTATCTGGTTTCCTCAATTTGAAACTGAAGACCATTTACAAGTTCCTTGCAAGCTGAATGGAGCTGCTCTCCAAAAGCTACCAAAACAAAGACATTCCGGAAGATTATTTTGAAGTGATCTTAGTACGCCATTCTGGAGGAGTCACCTTCCAGAGCATTGAGATAGTTAGAACCATGCGAAATAAGTTCAAGGAATTTGAGAGACAGTCTATTTCATATGTATATTTGATAATCAATAGGCAGAAACATCTATTTAAATGGTAATCAATAGAAGGTCCTAATGATTGGGTTATTTTGAATCTATTTGATTAGCTACTTTCCCCTTATACATTCAAAAATATACAAGTAGAACTTTGCAGTCGTCAAATGTATAATTAATTTCCAACATAAGAGTTGCTCTTGCGGATATTTCGCTCCTCCAGACAGATTGTAGTTAGCTTGGAGGAGCTACCCTCGTCAGGTAGGAACGCCTACATTTCCGTCATTTAATGTGACAGGGTTAAGGCCCGGTCCAAATCAGATGGTCGATTATGCACATTCTTCCTCTTTAACCAGAGGTGTTACATTGTGCAGGAAGCTCTCATTGATTCAGCATAAGAACATGGAGAGACCTTACGATGAGTTGCGCGCTTGATCACTGATCACGGGATTCTGCACTGATCACGAGAGAAAGAAGATGAAACTTAGAATGATTGAGCAGTGAAATGGGTTAAAGCTTTTGAAAAACTAGTAATAATTGGCATATGCATATATTTAGGAATGTGTAGCTAAGTTACCATAAATTCAAATTATCGGCCAATGACTTACAGGCTTAGCTCGTATACCTACTTGTGCGCAACTTTAAAACATAATTTTTTTAACAGCACCCATCTACCTTAAATCCATGTTACAAAACCACCTGGTTGGTGTTGTTTGGAATTGCTGCAATAACCTCAAACAAAACATTGATTTCGTGAGCGCTGAGCCTGCGTGACCGACCTGATTCGCACAGCTGCGAGCAAAACGTCTAGGCGCAGACGGATTCTCTGCCAAGGCAGCAGCTCAACATCGATGTCCGTATCTGGCCGATATTACAAATCGGCTCGCTCGATCCTAATTCCACGTTGCAACTCGCAGCATGCACTTGTCCCATCTAATGACAGCTTCACGTCCAGTTCAATGCAGCTCACGTTCGAGTCAGTGCAGCTCATGTCCAGCTTTCAATCGCAGCTGATTAGTCCGGTTCAAGCAGACATGCATGTCCGGCTGGTTCATACTATGCCCAGCACATGCATGCCAAGTTCCAATGCCTCATGTCCGTTCAATGAGCTCAGCGTCCGTCAATGCTCAGCTCACGTCCAGGCTCAATGCAAGCTCACTGTCTCAGGCTTCAATGCGCTCACGGTCCTAGTTCCACAATGAGTCACCCATTAACGTCTCCCAGTCAATGCAGCGTCTCGTTCAGTCAACTCTGGCAGCTTCCATGCCTCAGTTCGCACTGGAGCTAGTCTCATGTCCCAGTCAATTATGTGCACTCCTCTAATCTCCAGGACGTATGCAAGCTCACCGTCCAGTTCCCAATGCAGTCTCGCACGTGGGCAGTTCCACCTGGCACTAGCCTCACGTCCAGTTCAAGTGCAGCTCACGTTCAGTTCAATGCAATGCGCATCGCGTCAGGTTCACATGCAGCTGCCACGTCCGCAGATTCAATGCAGCTCACGTCCGTCAACTTTGCCAATGCAGCTCACGTCGGACTTCCAATGGCAGTCTCACGTCAGCTTGATGTACGCGTGAGTTCGGGCCTGACAGCACGAGACCTCAAAGCGAGTCCGCGACCAATCAATTCGCATGACTGCTAACCCATTGACTCAGGACCTAGTATTAAAGTCCCTGACACACTCTGATCCTGAGGAAGGACTGAGGGTAAGGGAATGTAAATCCGGAGGGTGAGGGAGGTGGAGGGTAAATCCTTAGGGTGAGGTATAATTAATACTGGGGGTGAGGAAGGGTAAATCCTGATGGTGAGGGAGGGTACGTTCTGAGGGAGGCGGAGGGTAAATCCTGAGGGTGAGGGATGGTTAGTTCTGAGTGTGAGGGAGGGTAAATCCGGAGGGTGAGGGAGGGTAAGTTCTGAGTGTCAGGGAATGTAAATCCTGAGGGTGAGGAAAGGTAAATCCTGCAATTAATTCGCCTGTGTGGAGCACTGGGAAAGGACTGTGATATCTGTGGCAGATGTGTGTTTGTGTGCGTGAGGATCTGTGGAAGAGATGTGAGTGAGGATCTGTGGGAAATATGTGTGTGATGATCTGTGGGAGGACTGTCAGGTCTTCATCTTCTCATATATCATGCTAATGAGATCAAGTAGTTTACAAAATCAACCTTCAGATGTAAACTCCAATATCATATCTTTGTCTTAAGCAATATCTCAAGTGCTTTCATTCGATGGTGTTCTTCATTCTACAACAATGATGGACCCATCCAAGCTCGATCCGCCCCCTCTCTTCATCCCACCTCCAACTTCCCATCTCCCCAGCACCGTAACGCGGCCGTCCCTGGCGCGTTCGGAGGCGGTTCTCCTGAGAATGTCTCCAAATGTCTAAATCGGGAGCCGGGGATGGCGTCTCGACGAGCGGTCATGTACGCCCGAAATAACTTCGACTCGCTCAGGAGCTCAAGGCTCTGTTTGGGTTGGGATGGCTGGGGGGGGGTCAGACGGACCTGGCTTAGTGTACGTCTTGAGTCCGCGGCGCCGGATATGTAGAGATGTGGTCATACAGCGCCAGTGGAGCGTCAGAATTCATACCCGGAGGTGGAGCTCATGGATTTGAACGTGACGTGAAGTGTAAAGAATTATGTGCAAAGGCGTTGATGAATGTTTGTGTTTGTCTGTTTGTTTGAATTTTGTTTATTTGGAGGTTTTGATGCATGGTAAATAGCATCAAGGCGCGGATTCAGGGGGACGGGTGCTGGGCGCCCCGTCCCCCCCCCCCCTGAACCATTTTTTTTATATGGCGCGCCCGTAGGGCGCGCCCGGAGGTCGCAACTTTTTGTATTCCCTCCCCCCCCTGATCGAAATCCTGGATCCGCGCCTGAATAGGTCTTGTAGATAGGTGTATAAATGGGCCGGACTTTAGTTGCCGGGATGTTGACGCTTTCATTGTGCTGGTTTTTGAGGGCGTTAACTTCAATTTGGAATACATTTTGTCTATAACCAACTGTACAATGTAAATCCCATGCCACATTTGAACATTTAATTGCAAATTTGTAAAAAGCTTTAAAACATCTTTAGATCGTTTCCGTTCATGTATTTGTTACATTGGGAAAAATGTCGCCACAATTTTATGCACAACTCCATTCCTACTGTCTCTTCTCAACATCAAAACCCCCCAAAGCACGAGTTGTATAGTATACCCCCACACCTCATCCATTGTGATGGATTGGGCCTCTCGTTGCCAGCGCCCTCCCAAAGCAGCCGGCAGCTAGCCTGACGGGCAATAACTCTGACCCCACCAACCTGATGGGCAATAACTCTGACCCCTCTACTGCTGGCCGATCGCCGCAACAGATGGCTGTTTTCGGCTGAAGGCGGACAGTGTTGTATGCGGACAGTGTGAAGGCGGACAGTGTTGAAGTGTGGACAGTGTGAAGGCGGACAGTGTTGTATGCGGACATATGAGCGGCGATTCACAACTTCCGCGTAAATATAGTTCTGTACATCGTTGAAAACAGTATATCAAAGCAACCATTATTCAATCATTTTCCACTAACAGTTGTTGAGGCTGGCACTTGCTTGTGTTCATATACGTCACTTATGGATATTTACGTTGATGTCTGCATATTTTTACTTTTCATCGGGGAGGAGCAGTATAAGAAAGCAGATGAACCATAAATCAACATTGAATACAAGTGTTCGTGCTGAGTTGGGTGTTCGTTTTCAAAGAAATATTACCACCAAATGCATTGGACCAGAGGCAAGAGCAGAGTGGATTAGCTCAGAGGTGCTTATAGCAGGTAGGGACGCATGTATGCCGTCATCACTGATACAACCATTTGACCAATGACTGGAAAATACGACGTTGTACTTTGTAGTCATAGCGAACAGTCGCATAGACTTATCATTCCTTTACCATTCTCGCTAACGTTCTGCCAGTGCATCATGGACTCGAATATACATTTTCTCAGATCAATAAATTCACTAACTTGCCAAATTAAAATATTTGTCTTTCCTCATAAGAAAAGAAAGAAATCTGACATTCATAACAGAAACTATGACGGGGCCTGTCTTCGGCTAATTCCAAGGTTATCGTAACTTTGATATTCGTTTCGCCCACACAGGCGCACAAAGCACATTAGCGGCAGCATTATCTGGGCTATGGACTGATTAATGGACGCTGTCAACACGCTGCCAGGGAAGAAGCGCATATGATCCATAGCGGCACACCACCAGACACGATCGTTTAGAGCTGCGAATACTTCAGACAGCGAGACCATTCGTCATCGAGATCGCTTCTAGAGAGCAGCTCTTGGCGCTAGGTGACTGACATATGCTGACTGATCGTCAGACTGTGACTGATACTGAAGCTGCGCCTCGGGGGGACTGGAATGACTGTGACTGATACTGAAGCTGCGCCACAGGACAAAATCAAATGGAAGACTGGGGACTAGAGTTTCTACATGGGGCGGCTATCCACATGGCCTGCCGAACCCAGGGCGGAATCCAAGGGGGGCAATCCGGGCCATGGCCCCCCCCCAACAGGCGAAAAAAGGGTGGGCACAAACATATCTTTTCCCCCCCCCCCCCCAAAGGACGATCAGTAACTATACCCACATTATTTTAAAATACGGACTTTTTGGTACTTTATTGTGCTATTAACATTGGTGAGTCTGGTACTCGAGAAAGATACAATTTTCGTAAAAAAGCTTTGAAGCAGTAAAAAATCCAGCTATTCACAATACAAACACTGGAAAAATTTCGCGCCGTTCGCGGCATCACACAACGTTTCGTTATTGCTTACACAAATTAGAAAGTGAAAAAAAATATTAGTGTTATGCAGAGGCTCTCCTTGACGTAATTCCTGTAGCCAGGGCCAACTTCTACAATATTAACCCTCGCCTTACCGTCTTTCCACCTCGCCGTACGGGGAGGCTGACAGGATTCCCTGTTAACTTCAAAACCAGAAGCACCATAGAGCAACGCGTAAGAACCAGATGTTGCCTGTCATGTGAGGATTAACGGCAATGCATTTTTTAGGTTTCAGTCATTGGGTGAACTTTCCAGGTTCAAGTGAATGACCTCGACCGATCACGTCAAGAATTAGCGTTTTTCTCCGTCAGAAAACCTCATAATTGAGAAAATGATAAATGTAAAATAAAAAGTTTGGCCCTAGACCAGTTTGTCTCAGAAATTCAAAATGTATTTTTATGTGTATCTGGTCAAAACTAAGTCAAAAAACATATTTAAAAAAATGACGTAACTTGAGCTTCTTACATCTTTAGGGAGCCACAAGTGTCACAAATAAATCACAAAATCATATCAAATCAAATCATACAAATATCATACAAATATCAATCACCAAAAAGAATATTGCAATCATTGCTTTGAAATTGATTGGGGCATGTTCCCAATTTGTCTTCTCTCACTTATTCTCACTTATCACACGGTTTTTCAAAAATCTTTGACAATTTGAATTTTTAGTGATTCCCCATTTTTTCAGTTTTTAGGGTGGAAACCCAAAATTTCGGAAATCCGAGTTGCCTTTCCTATTAAATTGCATTTTCGATTCTTTTTCACATTACTGTTAGCAATTTGCTGGCAAAACTATTTCTTACGATTTTTCCAATATAGTCCGCTTTCCACCAACTTATAAGGCGTCACTAAAACGTTCATTTTTCTTCCCAAATGACTGAAACAATTTCAAGTGAAATTTTGCCAGCATACGAAATAATTGGTTGTCAACTCAGCTAGTGAAATTTCAGCAAGACTTGCGCCGCCATGAGTAAAAAATTGATTTAAGAACAAACATCGGCGAAGGCCATGTCAGGCCCCCCGAGCGCGAGGGTTACTTTCCAGCTGAATTAAGATTAAGGCTGGCCTACCGAGTTCCGAAAAAGGCGACGCGAACGATATGACGCGGAACAATCGTTCCCCCTAATAACCACCTAAATTACTAACAGTCAAACCAAATTGCGTATTATAACTGGAAATATTACATTAAAGAGTTGCAAAGGCAGCACGCAAGACAAAACGGATATGACGTTTTCTCGTCATTTCAGCCGACTCCCTCAAATAATCTATCGGTGACGCCCTTGCGAGGTTAGTAATGATATAAACGCTATAAATAATTACCTCGTTGTGTATTATGGCTATGGAAATCGGTGTTCTGGGTGTTTTTAAAGAGATTTTCTACGATTTTTTACCCCAAAAAACAAAGACAACGTTTTTTTCTGATTTTTTCGTTATTTTCCCCGAAAAGTTATTTTTAAAATCTCCAATGCCAAATAAGGTGAAAGCCCAATCCCGTGGAGAAAAAAATGGGTAACTTTTGCCGGAAAAAGTTGGCCCCCCCAAACCGAGAGGGCTGGATCCGCCCCCTGGCCGAAACCCCATGGACTATGGGGTGGGCCGGATGGACCATCTCAGATCATGGCTGTGGCTACGGCTGTGGCTGCATTTAGTCTACCTGAGATTTTGTTTTGCATCAAATCTTGTCAAAACCAATTATTTGTTAAAAACAGAATCTTGGGCATGTTGCCATAACAGAAGATTGCAATAAAAATGTAATTTGAATTTACAAAATTCCTCATGGCTCTGGCCAACAGGCCGAGCCATTTACATTTGGTAGTGGCTGTGGCTGGCTGTGGCTGTGATGTCATGGCTGTGGGGCGGCTAGGTTAAGGAAAGGTGCAGCCATGTCGAACTCTAACTGTGACTGATACTGAAGCTGCGCCACAGGGGGACTGGAATGACTGTGACTGATACTGAAGCTGCGCCACATGGGTACTGGGATGACTGTGACTGATTCTGAAGCTGCGCCACAGGGGGACTGGAATGACTGTGGCTGATTCTGAAGCTGCGCCACAGGGGGACTGGAATGACTGTGACTGATACTAAAGCTGCGCCACAGGGGGACTGGAATAGCTGTGACTGATACTGAAGCTGCGCCACAGGGGTACTGGGATGACTGTGACTGAACCTAAGGCTGTGCCGCAGAGAGAGAGAGAGACTGGAATGAATCGGGATGGCAATTGGACGTGAGCCCCTAATACCTATACCGCAAGAATGGAAGGCAAACAACAGCGCACTGGTTAATATGCAGGATATCGTACCTTCCTAAGTGGATTGAAAATAACGCAATAAATTGAGAAATGCGAATGCACGAGCAACGAACAAGCAAAAGAAAACAAAACAGGCACAAAAATAATGCAAACCTAGGATTATGCAAACACATTATGTCATCCAGAATGCTTTTGGAATACCCCGTTTCCAGTTGCAACCAAAACCAGGAGCAGCTAGACATAATCGTGCCTCGAACCCCTCTCTGGAGTCAGCAAACCACCCCCGTTCAGTGACAATCTGCTCCTGGCTTGTGACGTCAGCAACCTTTACGGTGGCACACGAAGGCGTTGACCTGTGACCTCTCTGAGTACTTCCGATAGCCGCAGATGTTGTCTGAAATATTAAGGCGGAGGCGGCCGTCGCCGCTGGTCTAGTGACGGGGAAAAATACCAGCGAAATGTCGGATTCTGATTGATCCACTCTCGTGTGAAGGATCAACGCCCACACGTGGCTATTTAGAGTGGCAAGCGCTCCACGAAAAGCAGGCTGGTTGAAGGCGAACGTTTGCGTTTGGCGAACATGGCGAGCGGTTTCCGCGGCAAGGAAGTTTGCTGATGTCCCAACCGTTTGCTAATCTCCGCTCTCGATACGTTCACACCCAGTCCCGAGTATCAAGAGATCCACTGCAACCCTCAGGAGGCCGAGTCCATTGATCTAACCCTGCCCTCTCAGGCTTGACTCAACTGAAAGCGGTGTACCCCGTTCTCGGAACATTCTACATCACTATGGTCCGATTTCACATAATCCGGTGGAATCCAGACCCCCTAGAGTCCATTGTTTCCCACCTATGACGCCCACACTGAGAGCGCCATTCGCTGTCCTCGAACACGGTACATCTGACGTCTGACGATCGTAAGCTGATTCCACCTAGTCCCACCACCAAGAGTCCATTGATTTCATACGCAAGCAGCATCCACCATCCCCGTCACTCTGCTCAGCTCACCGTGGCCACCGGTTGACCTTCACTTCACATCTCGGGCCAGAGGTCACTCAGCTCGATGTCATCAGGCAGCTCGTCCAGTCGCGGCACAAGGTCTGACGTCATCAGGTCTGACGTCATCAGCGGCGCGCAGTCGGCGGCGCTGCCCGGGTACTCGCGTTGCCGCCCCCTCATGTCGCATACGACGTTCGTCAGCGCCATGATGTAGTTCTTGGCGAGAGTGAGAGTCTCGATTTTGGAGAGTTTCTTCTGTGTCTGCACGTGAGGGATAACTTGACGCAGTCCCTGAGAAAGGAAACGAGACGGTGAGGGATAACTTGACGCAGTCCCTGAGAAAGGAAACAGACGGTGAGGGATAACTTGACGCAGTCCCCAAGAAGGAAAACGGAGACGTGAGGGATAACTTGCGCAGTCCCGAGAAAGGAAGGGGCGAGACGGTAAGGGATTGACGAGAAAGGAAAACGAGAACGGTAGTGGTCAGATCTTGTTCTTGCACGTGAGGGAAACTTGACGCAGTCCCTGAGAAGGAAACGAGACGGTAGTGGTCCAGCACTTGTCTGCAACGTGAGGGATAACTTGACACAGTCCTGAGGAAGAAACGAGAACACGGTAGTGGTCAAGACTTGTCCTGCACGTGAGGGATAACTTGACGCAGTCCCTGAGAAAGGAAACGAGACGGTAGTGGTCAGACTTGTCTGCACGTGAGGGATAACTTGACACAGTCCCTGAGGAAGGAAACGAGACGGTAGTGGTCAGACTTGTCTGCACGTGAGGGATAACTTGACGCAGTCCCTGAGAAAGGAAACGAGACGGTAGTGGTCAGACTTGCGGTTGTAATGCGTGAGAGTACATTCGTTTGGCTGAGGTGGAGACCAGCCCCTACCAAGTGTTTGACATTCATAAGTGATGACGTCACCAAAGTCCCGGCCCGTGGCCTTGAACATAAGAGCCAACGGGAATAGCGTTTTTTCGGGGTGATCTCCTCAGGACCCTACTGGGAAAATGTTGGATTGCTTTATCTTTATGGATTCGTGGAGATGTGCAGATTCCAGAAATCAGTTTGGTCGTATAGTCTCATTCATAAATCCTCTGTCCTACAGCACTAGTGCACTCTTGGCCGTATATAGTACACCCATAGGCTTCAGTATCAATGACGTCATGACCTGCCTAGCCTTATGTTCTAGTAACCTTGGTAGATACATTTTATTGGGACTATTTGAAGTATTGGGTTGCTGCGACGGTCGACATTCGTTCGTTACTTCGATGCTGTGCTGCCAGTGTAATGGGCTGGAAAGGTCAAATGATACCGCATGGATCGGTTTGGTATTTATTAACCAGTAAGTCGTGCCAGGGACGTCACCACGAGCTCGAGCTACTGGGTACACTGGCTGACCACAAACGCTTAGTCCTGTCTTAAAATTACCCCCCCCCCAACAAAAAAAGAAGAAGAAATTAAGCACCTTCAACTTATACTGATGAGGTTTTTTGTGCAAAGTGCAAACTGGCATGCCTGTTTCAGCGTTCCATGTCCAATATTTCCGGCACCGATGTCTTTATACCGAAAATAAGTAGTTGTATTATGTTAATGGCCATTACTTTCCACGTGACACGTGCTTGGGTCTGAACGACATGTAATACGCCAGGATGATCTATTTTCTATCGAAGAGTGTTTATCGCTTGCCGCTGCGACCCTTGGTTGGCAATCTATCGACCCGGGATCCACACGGAGGTTGCCCGTTTTTCGCGATTTCTGATTTTTTGTTTCCGTCTGTTTAAAGTAAAATTTGATATGTTAAATAACAATCGGACTTGATAAGCACCATAAAATCCTTTTTTTATTCGCACCCAGTCGCCCAATATCATCGTTCAAAGCTCAGTTTTCTTCCAGCCAATGAGCTTGACGAGTCCGCCACCACTACGTACATACAAAACAATTAATTGCAGCGTTGTGCAACTATGGAAAATGATGATATTTTTTGCTCAAGCATTCTGTCGAAATTTGTAATGTTATAAAAAAATAATGTCTTATGCCTGAATTAAACTCATTAAAAAGGCATAAGGGGAAAAAATTCCGAAGGAATGGATGATATTTTACATAATTAATTTCGCTCTAACGCATTGATGAAGTTTTCTCTAACAGAGTTTTTTGGTATCGGATTGTTTACATTGTTTTAAGGTACTCCCTGTACAGTGTTGGTTACAAATACGGAAATGTCTGAACTGCGCAGAATTTGGCGCTCATTTGCTGCCATATTATCTAGTGGTGTGTGGAAATCACAAACCGTTTTTATATTATTATGAAAAATAAAATAAATGTCAGTGTTTTGTATTTGCACTGCTTTGGTGAGCATAAGAGGACGATTACAAATAATATTTAGTCACTTAGACTTGTTTTAGCTTGTTTTTGCGATATCATCCGGAAGAGGCAGTGTCCCTTTAAGCGAATGGCGCACGCGCGCAAACACCGACGGCGCGACCTTGATCGTATTTGACCCAAAATAAAGTATGACCTGCTCAATCACAATGCCCACGAGTCGTGACAAATCACGCTCGTGTCTTAATTAATAGCGTAACGGGTAATGATGCCGGGTGTCACACCGGTAGCAGCGTGACGGTGGCAGCGCATTATTTCTGGAATGTTCTGTAGGAGGCCGCTGTCACTGTCACTGACAGAGGGAGTGTGTAGTGCCAACACCAATATAATGCATTATCTGGTTTGTAATGAATTGGAGATTATAACCATACACGATTTGATTAATATCGGGTCTTTATTACCGAAATTATTGCGCAAAACCAGAGAAATTTTTTTGGACACCTTGTTACAAATTCGCCAATAGTATATGTGTATGCATATATATTCGTGGTTTATATGGTGGACGCATCCACTAACAGCCATAGCACATCCCCAGGAGGCTGTTCATATGAACATGATTGGTGTGGTTGGTTTGGTTGTTAGCCAAGGTTATGGTTGATGCTGTCAGGAGTGCTGAAATTGTTGAGGGTATGTAAAATGTGCAAGCGTGTTAAATAAAAGTTATTTGCCATATCCAGGGCCGGCAAGAGAAGATCGAGCGATGCTCTAAATATTCTAAACAGAGTACAGACTACCTTTGATCTAAGGCGCTGGGGCCAGCGGCATATGCTATTCCAAATGTATAATTAAGTAATTGTCAGGAACCACAGGGGACTGGGTTGCCGGGCGCCTGGCAGCTAAAATTAAAGCCTTGACAACAGACTCTCCCTGATTGGATGGAAGCTCATCGCCGGATCTCCGGATACTCGGTATTCCCCCTTGTAACCCCAATGTGTTTGATGTGAAGATAAATTGAAAAATGTCCGAGAGGATAGTATTATTTTATTTCCAGACAAATGTGAGGCAGCTTGACCTTTTGGAATTTGCCTGAACTTTACGATTACATAACGAAAAGACGGGCCCAAAGTTTGACAAGTCGACGTACTATTCATTTCATTCAAAATAATTGTACAGTAGAAAAAGAAATAACTTTTGACCATTTCGGGCTTATTAAAATACCATAGCCAAGACCTTCTTCAAAACCTACCGCCCTCACGTTATTATAACATCACCCTGAGAGTCCCTCTGCGCCGGCGAGCTTCGCAAAATAAGCAGCCGCGGAACCTGGCCGACACAAATGTCATCTTTCTCAGCAGTTTTGTGATTACCACGGGTGTTGTTTGTGTTCCGCTGTGGAGCCCGGCTCATTGTTCTTACTTTGCGGGAGAAGGTGCGACGTCTGTCAGCTAGTAAACCGGAAGCCACGCACGGCGGGGACCCGGGGAGCTAAACAAAATGAAATGCCGTCAGCGCCGCCGGCCGGCGTAGACATTATGTCTGAACAGAAGCTGTGTGTGTGTCAGTGTGGTGTGTTTCGGTGCGGTATTGTCAGTGCGAGAGAGAGAGAGAGAGAGAGAGAGAGAGAGAGAGAGAGAGAGAGAGAGAGAGAGAGAGAGAGAGAGAGAGAGAGAGAGTCAATCAGGCGAATGTTGAGAACAGTTTAACCTGAATTATTAAACGGCTGCTGCCATTCTGTAGCGTATTGTAATATCAACAGAAATAAGGTTTTGTGAAGCTGCTGTTTCAGTTCACTTTGTAATTGCATGCAATTAGTCCCATTTATATACTTTTTCTCCATTAACTACGCATTTGCATAACTCATGTAAAGAACGCATTACAAAAAGCTAAACAACCGTAACCTTTTGTATTATCAACGATGTGTGAAAGCTTCCTCTTATATGTTGGACACGGTACGAGCTGTGTGACATTTATCGCTACCTACACAGGAGCCAAACGTCACCAAATAGCAGTTCCACCTTGACGGAAGTACACCGCCGCGGTATAAATTGGCAAAGGAAACGCGCTGATGAAACGTGGTACAAAATTGACGACGTTGTGTGTCGAGATGTCTCGGTGTCTCACACATCTTCATCTAACGCTCCTCCTATCGCGACTAATATGACCCCGGCTCGGACACTGACAAATGCCAGCTACCGGTGTGGCAGACGGCAAAACTGACACTAATGTCACCCACGAGCCGAAACTCAGGTGGAAAGGTCAGCTTTTGCCGCGGTGGATTTGAAAGGAGTTGGTTTGGCCGAAGCTGACGTAAAGCATCAGACTGTGAGCTATGATGTAGCGAAAACGTCCACACACCATGCCGACGGTGATGACTTCAAAACAGTTCGGTCCAGTGAGTTGTTGACTTTGTGAGTGTTGTCACACTTAGTAAGACGGAGCCTCAGGAGGCGTCTGCTCTTGTGGGACCGTCACACCTTCAAAATTCCGCAAAGTCAGCGGCTTTTGCGAACGTGATAACAGTGGAAACTGTTGGGTTACCGCTCCTCGGACAACAGTCGGACTGAGAGAAACCGTCAGAACAGTCGGTAGCTGTAGCTCTCTCTCTCTCTCAAACTGCCAAGAGTGTCGCCCAGTGTACCAGAGTCCGTCCCTCACTGTGACATATCAACTCTCCTGACGGCATGCTCCTCATGTGCCCCCCTCCCCCACCCTCCGGTGTATGAGTGTCCGTCCCTCACTGTGACATATCAACCCTCCTGAAGGCATGCTGCTCATGTGCTGCCCCCCCTCCGGTGTCTGGGTGTCACGTCCCAGGAAGGGCGGCAGGATATGTCTACTACGCTGACGCCAGGCCGGGGCGGTGAAAAGACGAAGGTCACCGGATTTTGCACGGTATCGACAGTGGTCAGATGGCTGTGCTGGAGTGATGCGCTGGAGTGATGCGACGAGAAGGGATCGTCGGGTCAGGTGGCTGTACTAGTCACTGGAGTGATGCGACGAGAAGGGATCGTCGGGTTATGGGCAAGGGCGGATCCAGGGGGGCAAAGGGGCCAGGCCCCCCCTCTTCTCTTCCCCCAAACCACCCAAATCGGCGCGAAATTTACACAATTTCCGTGAGTTTGTCGTAAAACTAAGCAACGTTTTACTAGAGATAGTTTTGTTTTAAATCAGTTATTGATACATAAGCAAGCGAAATCCGATGAGTTTTCAGAATTATGCGATAATTTGTGGGATTTGTCCCCCCCCAAAAACTGTCAAAATCACACTTTCTGGATCCGCCTATGGTTATGGGGTGAATGATGAGAGTGATCCAGTGTTACGGGGACGGGTGAAATGTTACCGCTTTCGCTACATCGTAGGTCCATGGTATCTTAATAGAGAACCTGTGAAAAGATTCTTTGGAAATGTGATGTTTGTGTGTTTATAGCTGTGAAGCGATTTACTACCTGTGTTTTTTATATATTTAACTAAATGTTGCAAAATATTGTGAAAATAGCTGTTGAAAAGCGGGGGAATGCATTGTCATTGTATTTTATTGGCAGATAAAATGCCAAAAACTGTGGAAAATAATTCATGCTTTAAAAAAGTTGCTGTGCTGTAAAAGAGTTTTGATGTGTTAATTATTACTGTTGTCCATTATTTTATTTGATGTTCCAATTCAAACGCATCCACGTTTATAACTATTATTATTATCATACAATATTTATTTGGTACCTTAATAAAGTGCAACTCAATGAAAGAGCTCCGATCGTTCTTTCACAACCCATTCTGAAAACAAATTACATTTCGAAATGTTACTGACAATTGCAGGCCTGTGATCGTTAATTGGCATTTCCGACACAAACTCTGAAGATAGTCTAAAGTCTTAAAGGTCAATGGGAACATAGTTAAGCAAACAATACCCTTTATTGGACACGATAAGTTGCCTTTTAACCAACTAACTTTGACATGATAATGCCACCGAGTTCATCTTCATTGGCAATATATTTGTTCTTAGGAATCTTGGCTTTAACGAGCGCATCATCACTACGTAGGAATGATCTCAAATGCACTCACTCACAGGATAGAATGTATACAAATAAGCAGCAAGTAACGATCAATCCAACAGCTCAGCTAAATTATTGCCAGCTCTCTCTCTCTCCTTGATCGCCCAGCAGCGTGGGAACACACGCGCGGCGGGAAAACTCACAAACAGCTGGTAGTTCTCTCCTTTCCTTCTGTTTAAATGTCTGCCGTCCGAGTTTTAAAGTGATTCGCGTCCCGGTGGTATTGGGCGAGAGCTCAGAGTTCTCTGGTGTGGACTCAGAGATTGCGCGGAGACTTAGAACTGTAGGCTGTGCGTCTTTCTGTGCTGAAACTGATCCTCGGACGCTGCCGGTCGGCGGATTATAGAAATGGCGGACACCGTGAGACGTTTATGTTTGACTCTGGAGGTGAATGGTGCTGTTTTGACGTACAAAATAATACCTCAAGTATGTCAATCACCTAGTCGCTCACGGATAATGCAGTACAAATGCAAATTTAGTATGAAGTGTCATAGGTAAAGCACGTTTTATTTTATCATTTGCATATTTATTTTTGTTTTTGTTTAATAATACCGAGTTGTGTGTCATATTTTCTCTGTATTATGGAATTATTATATGTGTGCATGTCTTGCGTAAGTCATCCCTGAAAAAACTTGCCATCATAGCAGTGGGAGAAAAGGCTATTTTGTCCATGAATCCTAACAACGGATGCCAGGCTTGCGATATCACATCACCGTTTAATGCTATATATACTGCTTAATTATTGCTTTGTCTTTGTCTTTATCTGTGTCGTACTTTGTCGCAATCGCATGATGCCCGACAATTTGTTTCCCCTACCTCTGCACATCTGCACATCGTCCCCACCTCTGCACATTCTAGCGAGCCATCCAGCATCGATCAAAAGACATCTGAATTCTGGTAATAACATGCTCCTAAGGGATCTGAATCTGTAGATCAGTTCAATGTAACTCTAAATAAAACACATTCGACGCCAATATAAGTTGTGGAGCCTACCACATTCCATGACAAATCGCAGGATCCATCCGGATGCTTTCTGGCTGGCGCGTCACATCACATACGCCTTGTAAAGGCCATCCCGCAGTGTTCCACTGTCCAGAGCAGTACAGGCTATCAGTAGGCTGTCCCGCAGTGTCCCGCTGTCGAGCGGTACAGTCTATCAGCGCAGGTTTTCTCCGGCGCGGCAAACCAGTTTGGTGTGTTGAGTTTAAAATAGGACTAAGGTCAGTGGTTCCCAGCCCTCCCGACGCAGTTACCCATTTTCAGCAGTCAGAGGAGGCCATTACCCCACCCTTCAAAGTTTATACCGATTTATCAAAAATGACGTTGTTCCCCAATGTGTTGGACGTTGGTTGCACCTGTTTACACACTTACATTGCATTGTAGCGTCGCAACTTGCAACGCCTAGATGACCTCACACTGGAGTATTGAGCCCCTGTGAAAGCCCTGCTACCCCCTTGATCACTGTAGCCAAGTCGCGACAATATATCTCTACTTGTTGCTCACTGCTAACCCCTGCGCTGCTCATGTACTCCTCTCTCCTGGACAGTATCATCTTTCGCTATCAGATTACTGGAGCATTCCGTTACCCCCTGTGCTCACTGTACGACAAAGTGCCACTCCGTAGAAAATGTTAAAACTGTTATGTGAGCCGAGCGCGCTGCACCCATTGTAAAAGCTGTCTCTGATTCTGCTAGTTACTGGTAAGCGCAGCCCGTGCGAAGCGCTCTGCTTTGTTCTATTACGCTTGGGGTTTATCCTGGGAAAAATAGGTTGTGAGCGACCGACCCGACCCCCAATCTAAGTACCCAAACCGTGGCGCGACACTTTAGCTCATATCTTTGAACGCACGCCTCCGTATGTGAACTAAGACGGTCCTCTACCTTTTCGCTGGAGTAGCCCATCCAACCACGCTGGTGCTTCTATGTAACTTTTAGACAGTGCGTGAGTCTTATGTGGGGTGGCACTATCACTGCGCGTCGGTGCGTGCCCGCGTGAAAGGTGTAACAAGGCTGTTTTGGGTTCAAAAACTCTTGCACAGCTGGGCTGATTGGTGCTACTGACATTTGGTTGAGTGGTTAGGCTGAGTCACCCTCAGCTTGCGCTTCCCTTCGTACCACAACCCGGGATGGGTACCTCTGCACGTGCGGCACCTTTTTGTTACTCTCAAGCTAAATTATAGTTGCCCCCTGGGAGTTGAAATTCACCACTCACATTCCTTCGCGCTCGCCTTCGTGTGCTCCTATCCACTGCTGGCCAACCGTACGGCGTTTACTGGTATTATGGTTCACTTACAGGCCTGTACCGCTCGTGCACTCCACGCAGATTGGGCTGCGTTACTACCAAATGGGTCATGACCACCGTTTGGGAACCACTGCAATGCTATACTTGATAACACTATTAGTAAAAGCATATTACACCGTTAAAAATTTTAAAAACGTCCGCAATTGAACTCAACCAATTATCAGCTCTACAAACCCCGGCCTTAAAGAACATACATCAATAATGTATATGCAATCGTTTCAAGACATGATCTTCGCTATTCATATTAAGAATTACCGGTCGAGGCATAACCGTTGTCTGTGGGCTTAATTGTTACTGGCTACGGAACCAATATCTGAGGAGCAGTAATCGACTTCTGGCGCTTCATCCGCGTCAGGTTCAGTGAAATTATTTTCCTTGAAGGTTTGCTAAAATATGTCATATGCACGTTGCGTAATTTAAGAAAACATTGGATTTCTAGGTATGAATAATTTACACAATGAAAACACGCAGCGTAACTGTTCTGCTGCTATTCTAATTGGTATGGGAGTTTCAAACTTTATAAGCCAGTATGACTCGTAAGTCGTAATGTTTTTCAGCAAAAACCTAGGCTTTTTACATCGCTTAACTTGCAAACAAATGCAGTATTGACATAGTTAAGACGAAAGCAATTAAGTGATACATCACAGTCGCAATAGTAACGCGCTGTTTGTATTATGCAGTTATCATAGGATATTGTTGAAGAGCAAACATAATATTATAAACATAACATTACATAAATGTTTGTAATGATATGTTTATCATATAAACATATCATTACAAACTAACACTAGTTTTCCGCTCGTGGTGCTGCATCAGTACAAAGCAGTTTTTCATAAAGATCATGTTTCCCGTTCCCGTATCATTTGGTATTTTCCACCCAACATTCGTGTACACTCGTTTAGTAGGTACAACATCATGGATGAAACTATGTAGTATGTATGTATGCATTTTGTACATACAGATCATCATCAATATTGTGCGGATGTACAGCATCCGTTAAGACACAGTCGGACTGGAAAGTGGAATCTCATTCATTCTCCGGCATGTCTCTGCCGTCCATTTCAGGCGGCCAAATCATTGATCCTCCCCCTCACAAGGCCGTGCCCGCGATCTGCTGAAATGTCGCAGCTGTTCACACTTAATCGTCCAAGTAATCCCTTATCCCTGTGACGATTAATTATCCTGAGAGTTCCGTTAGGAAGGAGGTGCCATACAAATGTCCTTTCTGTGGGTTGCCCTGAATATTTTGCAAACGATTTTAGTTGTATTTTCAGTGGAATATATTTGTATATTTGTACGCTCCATGTACATAATGCTTGCCCTCTGCTGTTTGATGTTTGTTAGATGTTGCGTGACTGCGAGTGCGAGAATGCGCTAGCACCCGTTATTGTTCTATTTTTCTGTATCCAGTGGTTTCTCGTGAGTCATTTCTCTTGAATTGGCTAGCTGTTTTCCTTTCCGCTTTTGAAGCTACTCCTGACTACGAGAATAGCTTCAGCAGAGCAACAACTGATTTAACAGCATACTGGTTGTTATCTCGATTTGCTTCTTCCCGTTTTGCATCAAGCTTCTCGTTGACATTCAAACGTTGACATTGAAGTGCTTACCTCGAGCGCATCATTCAGTCCGTGCATCCTCTGCCGTTCCCGCTCGTTGCTTTCGAGTCGCCTCAGGTTTCTGTCGCGGGCCGACAGGGCCGGCTTCTTCCGCCGACCCGGCCCGCGGCGTAGTGACGTCCCACCGGCACGAGCTGTGACGTCATCACTTGTGGATGACGAGTCGGATGCAGTGACGTCACGACTTTCGGCAGAAAGGCGTTGTCGCTTGCACGGCCTGTAACGAGAAGGTTGCATGGATAACATTAAACATAGCAACAGTGGCGGGTATCAGTTGCTTTATCCCAAAACCTATTTGCATTGGGCCAGGTGCTCGAATGAATGAACTAACTGTACACTCTACAGCAGTGCAACAGTGCAGAGCAGTGAAAAACATCACTCACAGCTGTGAATGAAGAGGACATACATAACGCAAATTAAGTCTGTCGTCTCTGTCTCTGTCTCTGTCTCTGTCTCTGTCTCTGTCTCTGTCTCTGTCTCTGTTCTGTCCCTCTGTCTCTGTCTCTGTCTCTGTCTCTGTCTGTTCTGTCCTGTCTGTGTTTCCTGTCTACTGTCCTTCTGTCTCTGTCTTGTCCTGGCTCTTGTCATCTCGTCCTCTGGACTTCCGCTCGTGCTATCACCTCTGGTCTACTCTGTTTCCGTTTCCAGCCTCTCGAGTGACTTTATGCAAAACTGTTACCTCCTTCCATTTCGCTTGCTGATTCTATAACTGTTCACCCGCCCGTTTTTCCTTCTCGTCAAAGCATTTTCCATTCTGATATTTCGTTTTTAAATTGAATAAGCACAATCCGTGTCAATTCAGTCTCTTACGATCCGTCATTTCTTACACCTGCGTCTCTTTACACGAGCCTGTCTTTCAGCTCAATCGTTTATCGATAGGATTTTCGAGCAATCCAGCGATCGGTTATGATTTCATAGCTGGCTGCGTCTGAATAGCCGCAGTCTGTTGTATTCAACGCCCTGCAGGCAACGCTGTCGGCAGCGATATATCGACATTGGTGCCACCGTCTTCATAGCACAGATGGCTGCAGATATGTTAGCATCGCAGTCAGATTCTAAGCTAATAAGACGGTACAATCACATCGTTATACTCAAATGCATGTAAATAGTCATGTATTGATACGATAGGCCGATATGATTGTGGATAAGGTGAGTTTTTTTTAAGGGAATAGTTCAATTTCTTTAACCCTATTAGAGGCAGGGGGGGCAAATATTGCCCACCCCTCATGTTTTTCTTAGATATCTCCGAAACTGCTGCGAGTAAGTTTATGAAACTTTTGGACTTTTCCTTAAAAAGATTTTCACATCTGGAGTCAAATTTTGGAGTTTCTGACTTGAACAGAGGCGGTTCCGGGCCAGTTTTGGGAACTGGTATTTTTTTCGCCTCTGAGCGACAAGTTGGCGATAGATAAGGAATAACGGTCTTTCACGGATTCTTCTCTATCCTAAACTGGCCCTCAAGTATGAAGAAGTTGCATAAGCTCTTTACCGGCAGAATCTACTAATAAGTTCAAATTAGTTGATGTTCATCCTACAGATCATTATTTGTATTTTAACGGGTCAGAGGCCTGGAGTTTCAGGTACATGCTGAAAAAGGGGGGCTTTCAGAAAGTATGAAACGACCTAGCTGCCAGTCATCCTAAGCCAATTATAAATTTGCGATTATTGCTATGAAGACTTGTCTGGACATAGTTTCTCCCTGAACTCTCCTCAATTTTGCATAATTTATAACGTCTGAGTTTCCACAATGGGCGTGTCCAGTAGGTGGCCCTTTATACCAGAAATTCCGAAAAAACGTTGGGGAATCGGGTGAGGATTTTCCAAATGTTTATAGAACACAAGCTGAATGCCTGAGTTATGCCCAACGTGTGCACCTCATAAAAATGAATCTCCTTTCGACGATCCTATGCCCGCCATCCGCACCCAAAGTGTGTCCCGATGTTGCATTTGCAACACCATTCCTGATTTTTCCTAGAACAGCCGTATTCGCCGTGAAAAAAAACGGAATACACTATTTATGTCGGTATGCTAGACTGCAGTCCAATGGCGTTCTCTACACTTACACGCACAAACCTCCTAATGCGCTGTATATCCTTGTGTTCCAAATTTTCCCTGGAAGGCTGAGAAGGATGGTAAAGTTATAGAGGCCCTTTTGGACGGGCAGCGGCAACTAGTACGTTATAATGATAGATAGTGCCTGTTGTCAAGTATTGGCCCCTGGCATCAATAGATCGGTAATAATTTATTGACCTTCGATTTTTCGAACATACTCTTCTTACTTGAGTTTGAAGGTCAATAATACTTGTCACAAGATATTATTTAGATGTACTTAAACTGTACAGTTTGTATGTCAACAAGGACTACATTCGTCTACTTAGTTCAAGCATACATTACGATTAAATTCAGCGGCATGAGCGTGAAATCAGTAAGCAACAAATAGTCCAAACCTTGGCCAGAATATAGCCTATTGAAGCCATTGGCTTCCGTGCTGCTGACCAGGTGTTACATGCACATTCACCCCTACGGTCATGCTGTAGTCTTATCTCTGGACTTTGTCTACTTCACATCGCTGATCACAGGATCATTTTTCTCTTTCCTGCGCCGGGGCAAACGCTCACTGAAAGCTTGTATCCTTTTTACGCGCCTGTCCGTCTCTGGCGGCTTGCGACCCGGCAACAGCGTGCGACACCTCGGGTTGTTAGCTTTACAGCTCCCTCAGTAGAACTGTGCATACGACATCCGCACTCCAAGTCTTCAGTCATAGAGGTTCTCTAGCTCCTCGCAGCTGCTCCTCACACAGCCTCTTGACATAGACGGCAGCTCTACGTACATCGCCTGCCCTCTGCGGCGGCTCCTGGACGTCACGCCAGCTCCATGTAGCGCCCTATAGCATTAACAGTTTGTGGTTTGGCCAATCACATATTGGTATTACTTCTGCCATCTCCACCGATCTCACGACAGGCAACACCCTCCAACTTGTCTATACCTTCGCTTGACAGTAAACTCAGACAGTTCTTGTTTGGTCCACTGCTTGCCCTGGTGTGGCTACTGGCTTACCCGTCGCAGTTGAAGTGGCCAGCGTAAGACATCCCCTGGATGCATGTTGACCGACACGTTGTGGACAGTCACTTTACCGTAGCGCTTGCTTGTCTCCACCACGACCACCTGGCTTGTAGAGTCATCTGATCGTTTACGCCCAATCAACAGAACAATCGCAATACACCAGTGGTGGACTGCGCTCTCTTTATTTTGCGCTTTCTTGTTTATCCAATAGCGTTTTGCAACCTCTTTCTGGTGACCTCACCGGCGCCCAGGATCAGCTGAGAGGAATTTAAGCACGCCTCCCTAGCACAGATATTGAACAGCATTTGACAAGTCATTCCGCCACAGAATCTCAGTTCAAACCGGCTTCTGGTGGACTCAACCGAGAGAGCGTAAGCATAGTCCGGGGGTCAGCGTCGGACAGGGCGCACAAACAGAGCTACCACAGCAGACTTGCACTGCCGGTAGCTGGAGCGGCGGCTGAGGAAGCGCCGCTACAGCTGAAAAGGGATGAGCTGAGTTGAGAGGGCGCCAGCCAACGAACAAGATCCTTAAAGTTACACAAGTGAAGAAACGTAAACGTTAATTGCTGACAACTACATGGAGCTGGCGGATGTTCCGGCAGTTGCCGCAGAGGCAGGCGACTTGACGTAGAGCCGCCGTATGTCAAGAGGCTGTGTGAGGAGCAGCTGGAGGAGGTAGAAACCTCTCCACTAAGAACAGGAGTGCGATGTCATGCACAGTCTACTGAGCGAGCTGTAAAGCTAACAACCGAGGCTGTCGCCGCTGTAGCCGGTGTCCGCCGCCAAGCGGCATTAAATTCGCTGAAAAGAAAGCCCTTTTCGTTGAGCGGTGCCCGGCGCGAGAAAGAAGTGATCCTGTGATCCCGGCGATGTGATAGCAAAGTCAGAGATAAGAATGCACCATGACGTGGTTGATGTGCTGTAAACCTGTCAGCAGCACGGATAGCCAATAGGCTTCAATGGCTATTCTGGGCCAGTCGGCTATTTGTTGCTTACTGTTTCACGCTCAATGCCGCTTTGAATTAATCGAAATGTGTGCTTGAATTATACTAAATTGTAGTCCTTGTTTGACATACAACTTCTTTAAGTACATCTTATAATGATTATCTTGTGAACATATTTTGACCTTCAAAACTCGTGTTTGAGAATCGAGTCGAAAACTATTTACCGCATGCTTTATTTGAATGCCGGGCAGATAACTTGACAACGGCATCTATCCTTCAATAAATGTATAGTTGGCGCTGCCCGGTCGGGCCTCTTAACTTACCATCTTCTCAGCCTTTACCCAGGAAAATTGGAACACGATACGCGCTTGGGGTTGCGTGTGAAAGAACGCCACTTGGACTGCTCTAGCATACCGATCGATATTGTATCTTTCCGTTTCACGCGAAAATACCGGCTATTGAAAAATCAGAATGTGCAAATTTGGCAACACCGGCGACACACTTTTGGTGCTCGCGTGCGCGTCTGGCATAGGATCGTCGAAAATTGGCATTTTTGAGCACGGCATTGGGATTCAGCGTGTCTTGAATCATTGAAATCACCCGTTGCCCTTAAAGTTTTTTTTTTTGCGGAAATTGCTGGATCAAGGGGCCACCCTAGTGTCCAGGCACAGAAAAGGGGGTAAACCTTTGCATAGTGAATAATGAATACCAGCGATTACGGTGCAATAAAACAGAAAGTTGAGAATGATGACTGGACATATGATTCCAGAGAAAGGACATAATCCTCATTTATTGCAGAGGAGCGCGCTCAGGAATCGAAAAAAAGGGGGTCATATTATTGCGAGGAATATTGTGATGCCTGGCCTAACAAGGACATAACATACTGCAGTTTTCCGATGAAAAAGCACCAGGGGGTCTTTTGAAACATTTGAAGAGATAGGCGAGCCCAGTGTATGGGGTAAAAAGCGGGTAACTTATTAATTGAAAATTGGGCAAGCAAACTAGTAATTGTTGACTAAGTTCTAGTATTTCATATTTCTAGCGGGATTTATTGTTTTTTATTCAAAACTTTTGCACACTTCAAATGGGATCGCCTGGATTACGCCTATGATGATTTGCAGCATTCAAACACTGCGATACTATCTATGACCAGTAACTGATATATGTATTCCGTGGTAGAAGCATGACCTGCTGATCATTATTTTTTATTTTGGCGCTCCCTTTCTACGTTAACCTGGCACCGCCTATGGTAAACAAAAATATGCCCCTTAATAAACTATTTTTGTATGATGTAAAAATAAAAACTGTTGCAGTTTATTCAGAAAAAAACATCAAAAAACGTCTGAATCTACGCTTTTAAATTTGCCCCCCAATTTAGTGACCTGCACACGCTTATGATTTTTGAATTTTTCAACAAATCCGTCATGCAATATCAATTTCTACTCAATGTTATCGATCAATGTTGATTGAATTAAAATCGGTGTGGGATGATAACATGGCAGCTGTGTTGGTATCAATAAAATACCTCTATTTTTGTACTTTTTGGCCCCATACCCCGTTACCGCCGCCTATTGTTTAATATTTAAATAACATTTGTTTTTTTAGAAATGTAGATCATGTTAAGGTGAAATCGACCACCGGTTTGATTTGTGAAAATCGGACGGGTAGATCTCGAGGATCTCCGGGGGGGGCGAATATGCCCCCCCTGCCACTAATAGGGGTAGCCGGGAGCCTGCCACTAATAGGGTTAACATGCTGTTTGAAGATGAGATGGCAGGATTGTAGAGTAGGCCAAAAATGTGTTGTACGTTTTAATCGCTGAACCAAGTAATTTCGTCACAGGAGCTAAAATAAGATTCGGTTTTGGGCCTACGAAACTTCGTCAGTAATATGACGTCATACCCGCTGACGTCAGATTTGCGTCATACGCAGGATTCCGCCGCAAACTAGCCTTAACCAGGATATGTTGAGCCTTTACTATAACAGTGTTCGCGTGTAGGATGTTATAGTAACCGTGAAACTGGGATGGCTTATGGGAAACAAACATTTTTGTGAAGTGAATATATTTTATCGAAAGATTCAGAAGCTCAAGCAGCGCGTCCTTTTTGCGTAATATATGTCACTAGTCCATCATTATTGTGCGCAATAGCTTCAATATATGAGCTGCCATATGCATGACGTCATACAATACCATAACGGCCTTTTGAGGCCGTGAAGGAGAAAAAAGAAACATTCTCATTTTTCGACAGCTATCCATCTATTTTTCTAGCAAACGTCATATTCGTTTTAATCAGCTCAAAATGCCCTGTATAGCCAAATTCGAGACAACTTTCAAGATGACCTATTCCTTAAGAGAAGATGACATGACCGCTAGTGTTAGTTGTAATGCCTTGCCTGTGCGCAGTATGATCGGTGCACACAGACAGCGGCTCTTCACAACGCAGGGTGGTGACATCTTCACATCGCAGGGTGGTGAAACGACGAACGACAGTGTTAGAACTGTAACCTTGAGTCGGCCGTCTGACTGGGTTCAGAAATACGGGCGGGCAATGACTGCCTATAGATCGCCACTGGAGCCGGTGGAGTGGCACCGCCAGGGCCTCCACTTCTCCACTTGGGATGGAGACTTGGAGATCTAATATTTACTCAGCGATCTCGCTGAAGGACGTGGCTGAATTGAAGGATGTGAAATTCAATTTTGTCTCTCTGAAAAATCCACGCTGCATGATCAATCCGTGAATTGAAAGTGATAATAAAGAAACGGAGTTCTGGTTTATTTGTAATGCTGTCATTTCATTAAATTGCTCCAAACGAACGACATCCTACATAATTTGTGTTTTCTCACCTGGGGTCCTCATCGTGAGTCCAGTGTTCGGTCACCTGGGGTCCCCATCGTGAGTCCAGTGTCCTGGCTCACCTGGAGTCCTGAGTCCGTCCTGAGTCCAGTGTTGGCTCACCTGGAGTCCTCATCGTGAGTCCAGTTCTGTTCGGTTGGCGGTGTTGTTGATTCGTTCTGTTCGTCCTCCGGCGGCGGCTCCAGCTGTAGCTGTGGCAGGAGCGACCTCATGCTGTCCTCCTCTATGCCGTCCTCCCCTCTCCTCCTCTCCTCCTCTCCCGTCCTCCCTCTCCTCCTCTGCCGTCCTCCCTCTCCTCCTCTCCCGTCCTCCCGTCTCCTCCTCTGCCGTCCTCCCGTCTCCTCCTCTCCTGTTCTCCCGTCTCCTCCTCTGCCGTCCTCCCTCTCCTCCTCTGCCGTCCTCCCGTCTCCTCCTCGTCTGTCCTTTCCGCTGCAGCTCACCTCCTTCCCAGCTCGCCACCTGTCAGGACGAAAACAACACCGAGGTCGCATCTCAATGGGAAACCGAGCTCGCATCACAATAGGAAACGACACATTCTGCATTCAACAGCAGGAAGACACTTTTCTACGGCGGCTTCTTGCAGGCATTCATTGAATGTCCTGCTGTTCGTGTTCTGAGTTCGTGTCGAAGGCAGAAGAATGCGTGACAGCGTGTAGAATCTATCTCACTCGGTGGGATCATCCGATACAGAACACTGATTGTAATGACGAAAACAGTGGCGAATCAGCACCGATAAGACTCACTCAACAATCCTTCCAGACAAATAGTTATATTTGACTGGATAATCAGTTCAGAAATAGTATCAGACAAACGCGCGTCCAGACAGACGATGGTCGAGTTTCTAGGCCATTCAGGAGTCGTTTCATTGGCATCCTTCGGTCCCTCGAGCAGGTCGAACCGACGACGTGCCGAGCATTGAAACCGAGTTTCATCAGCCTATTTCGGTATGAAATTTGCGACAGGGCTCATGCAAGTCTATTTGCAGGCCAATGCGCTGGAATAACAGACTGGAGGCTATTCGATTTGCTGTTGATTTAGCTGGAAGGGCCGCGGCATGCCAATGAGGCTCATGCTTTTGACGCGGAGCTGAGATGTCATAGATGAAATCCGGGCGGGTATGAATAATTCAATGTCCAGGATGCCATTGGATTGACATCGGCATCCATGTCGTCTATGTTGAGGCACTTAGCATATCTAAATACCTTAATATCTTTTGTGGTGGGAAAAATATCAACTATGATGAATACTGTACCTTCTGGTGTATACTTGAGGAATGAGGATATAATATTCGAGGAATAAAAACACAGTGATAAACCAAGACAGATGAGCAATAATGTAATACTCTAAAGAACACAAAAGTGGGAAACTACGTCACTCCTCCCATTCGTCCGAAACACTGCCATAGTTCCCCCTCCCCCTCTCTCTTGCCTGCCATAGTTCCCCCTCCCCTCTCTCGCCTGACATAGTTCCCACTCCCTCTCTCTCGCCTGCCAGAGTTCCCCCTCCCCCTCTCCTCGCCTTTCCGCCATAGTTCGCGGCCTTCTTCCGCGCGTCTCTCGCGGTCGCCGCCTGCATAGTGGTCCCCCCTCCCCCTCTCGCTCGCCTTCCTGCGCAATAGTTCCCCCCTCCCCCTCTCGCACCTCCCATAGTCCCCACTCCCTCTCTTCTTTGCCAGTCTGGTATCCACCTGACCAGCAGAGCGCATGATCTTGCGGCCAGCGTGGCTTAGTCAGCAACCCACAGGTTAATTTAATTTCATTCCAGTTACGGAGCGTGCGTGTCGCCCGCCATCAAGCAGCAACAGAGCTTCAACTCCACCGCCAACTCAACGGCCCCTGACACACACCACTCCGTTTCTGACCCGAGCCGAGCCTCAACTCACCTCCAACTCACGCCTGGAACACCACCAACTTCGTTTCTGCCGAGCCGGGGGCAGCTCAACTCCTTACGCCCGGCGTCGCCAAGGCTCACGCCTCACACCACCACTTTCGTTCTGCCGAGGGCCGGAGCTCAACTCCGACCGCCAACTCACGCCTTGACAACCAACCACTCCGTTCTGCCCGAGCCGAGCGTTCAACTCACCCGCCAAATCACGCCTGACACCCACCACACGTTCATCTGCCGAGCCACAAGCGCAACTCACCGCAACTCCGAACGCGCCTTCAGCTCACCCCGCCAACCTCCGTCCTCATGCCGACACCAGCTCAAACTCCACCAGCCAACTCACACGCCCTGACACCGCCACTGCGTTTCTCCGGCCGAGGCCGAGCCTCGACCCTCACCTCAACTCCACCCCGACACCGCCACTCGTTCTGACGCGGCAGCCCAGCTTCAAACTCACCTCCAACTCACGCCTGACAGCCGCCACTTCGTTCCTGCCGACGAACTCAAAACTCTATCGCCAAGACTCTCACGCCTGACACGCCCTCGTTCTGCCGAGCCGAGCTCAACTCACTCGCCAACCTCACGCCTGACACCCCACCGTCTCTCGTCGAGCCCGCGATGCTTCCAACTCACCGCCAACTCACGCCTGACACCGCCACGTCGCGTCTGTCGAGGCCGAGCTCAACTCACCGCCAACTCACGCCTGACACTACCACTCGTCCTGCCGAGCCGAGCTCAACTCACCACCAGCTCCCGCCCGACACCGCCACTCGTTCTGCCGAGCCGAGCCAGGCTTAACTCACCGCCAACTCACGCCTGACACCGCCACTCGTTCTGCCGAGCCGAGCTCAACTCACCACCAACTCACGCCTGACACCGCCACTCGCCTGCCGAGCCGAGCTCAACTCACCGCCAACTCACGCCTGACACCGCCACTCGTTCTGTCAAGCCGAGCTCAACTCACCGCTGCCTCGACTGATGGAACTGAGTCTGTACGTGACTTGGCTCCAAACCAGCACCAGTGTGGATAAGGTAGCGTTCTAGCACCTCTGCTGGTGGCACGCTATGAGACTGAAGAATGCAGGCCAAATTGTAGGTCCGGTGAGATTGTAGGTCCGGTTATGTCAGTTTAGAGCGGTGGAAGTATTGTTTTGATTTCCAGAGCAAATTAAAATGTGTTACGCAATACGTTCAAAATACAGGATGTTACAAGATAATATGGAAAAATGATTTATGCAACAAGAGTATCATTAAAGTCGCCAAAGCAAACTGAAAGATGTGTCGTCATTGGGGAACCCTTGGACAAATTCGTATGGTATTTTCAAAAGTCTGTAGTAATACAAATCCGCCTATTGTTTTATGGATTCAACAATATTGTTATTACAAGCTAGAAGCTAATGGCATCTAAAAACTTAAATTGTGGATACGATTAAAATTTCACAAACTGTGCGACGATTAACTTTATTTAGTGGC
The DNA here is from genome assembly GCA_014673585.1 of Semibalanus balanoides. NCBI lineage: Eukaryota > Metazoa > Arthropoda > Thecostraca > Balanomorpha > Balanidae > Semibalanus > Semibalanus balanoides. The sequence continues at coordinate 81,941 of VOPJ01016276.1, read as the reverse complement.
AGTTTCTATTTACATTCTGTATTATAAATTTGTTGATATTTCGACGCTATCAGATAAAATTGATCACCACTTAACAAGAGACAAAGTTGATCGTAAAGCGGCACAAACTAAGACAATACAATTTTTAGTCACATATATGCAGATAGAGAGATTACGATTTTTGACACAGTTGCTTTCTTGCCACCAATGACTTTATAATGTTTAAAATTTCGTAGCTCTAAATTTATATCTTTGTCGGAAAATGGCGTCAAAAATTGCGATCAAGCGTTGTGAGTAGGGTACAGACCGTACTGTTCAGCTTCTGCATCAGCGCGCACGAGCTGTTTTATCGAGTTGCTATTGGCCGTCGCTAACGATATAATGCTAACAAATTTGGATCCATATTTCGATATTAGCAATGCTTCTAGTAGGGGTAAGCTTTCTGGAGTCTACCCGATAATTATGTCATTCTGTCACGTCCCTGGAGTCTTTTGAATATCTCAGCATCTAGGGTGAAACTGGAGAAATAAACTCATGGTTCATTTCAGAAAATTATGTTATATAGACCAGTGTTAAGAACTCCAAATAAGCGCTGTGTGATAGGCACACTTCTTTCAAGATAAAAACACTGATCCAGTAAAATCGGATAAATGAGTGGGTTTAAAGAATCAATCATCCCGGCTAGTAAAAAACAGACAATTTTCTCTCAAGTTCCTAATTTTATTTATTTACTCTTTTCACAAATTCCCGAATTTATCAATCATCAGCAGTTGTCACATGATTTGTCTCCTTAATAGGTATTTTGGCTAACATGGTTATATTTATAATTCCTTTCAAGCTGATCACCACGACCAAAATCATATCTCCCGTGACATATATCTCGGATCTACCTGCCCAATTATCCGCATCACCCCTATATCCACCCCCAACCCCACACAGTTTCCGGTATCCTCTTCCCACTCCCTTTGTGCACCTTTCTATAGATAGAGTCAGATAATTATCGTGCCCTGCGGCAATCGGACGCGCCCGCGTTACGCTCGCATCCAAGTCACACGGTCGAGAGGAGTCCGGCACGGCTGTTTGTCGCCGGCGCGCCGCGGGCGGCCTGGAGATTTATGTGGCGCGGATGGGACACCTGTGGCGCACTCTGCAGACGTGTTGTTGTGGTCAGAAGGCTCTGGAAATGCAGAGCGGGTGGTAACCGCAAACCAGAAAAGAAGAGGTGTATTTCTAGTCGAGGCTTCGTTTGCTGTTATGCAACTTAATACTTAAAATTAGTATGGATATTTGTTGTGTTTATCGCTTTCATCTTTATGACGAGTTTTGTTACAATAATGTCAAATTGTTCAGCTTTATGTGAGCATAATGAAATAGATAAGACATGCAGCGTCGATTTACAGATACATCGAAGAAGTTTGTCGTTTTATGCATGATAATATGTCTGCTTAACAGTCATGGAGCTCGCAGCGACTCAAATATTTAGGTCACACAATACAAACTTCTGAGTATGACTCTGTGAGATGAACGAACTGACGTGTTCGATGTTAGTTCATGGCTACATCGACCACCAGTGAAAGAATCTACGATCGCGAATCGTCAACACTCTCGGCAAACTCTCGCTGAAAGCTTGCCAAAGTCTCACATTTTTTTGGACCGTGTTATCTGCGTACTAGTTCTGGTCCTACAAAGATGGTCTTAAAATTCCCGTCAACAAAAATCGGTCAGACATCCCCTAACGTCGAAACCAGTATCAGGGAGAATTCGCAGCCCTATCCAACCGGCATTTGTCCATTCCGGGTTAACACAAATGAACAGAAATGCGAGACATTGGTACTGCATTGGTAATCACTAATAATGTACAACACCGATCCTGTAGCTTGTCTAACACATATCGTCTAACACATCCACCACCAAGCCAAACCACTGCCGATCACATCTGCCAGCGAACTCGTTTTCTGTAACGACTTTGCGATTAGCTCCGGTGTACCGGTGACCATCACACACAGAGCTGGTATCGCCACTGTCCGCTACACACCGGTGGTCATCACACAGAGAGCTGGTATCCCACTGTCCGCTACCACCGGTGGTCATTCACACAGAGAGCCTGGTATCGCCACTGTCCACACACACCGGTGACCATCACACAGAGTAGCTGGTATCGCCACTGTCCGCTAAAACACGGTGACCATCGCACAGAGAGCTGGTAATCCGCCACTGTCCGCGTACACACCGGTGGTCATCGCACAGAGAGCTGGATATCGCCACTGTCCCCTACACACCGGTGACCATCCGCACTAGAGAGCTGGTCTGCCACTGTCCCGCTACACACCGGTGGTCATCACACAGAAAGAGCTGGTATGCCATGTCCGCTACACACAGTGGTCATCACACAAGAGCTGGTATCGCCACTGTCCGCTACACACCGGTGACTATCAACACAGAGAGCTGGTATCTCGCCACTGTCCGCTACACACCGGTGACCATCACACAGAGAGCTGGGTATCGCCCACTGTCCGCTAAACACCGGGGTCCATCACACAGAGAGCTGGTATCGCCACTGTCCGCTACACCAATCGGTGACCATACACAAGAGAGCTGGTATGCACTGTCCGCTACACACCGGTGGACCATCACACAAGAAGAGCTGGTATCAGCCACTGTCCACGCTACACCCGGTGGTCATCCATGCAGAGAGCTGGTATCGCCACTGTCCCGCTACACACCGGTTGGACCCATCCACAACAGAGGCTGGTAATCGCCACTGTCCGCTACACACCGGTGACCATCACACAGAGAGCTGGGTAATCGCCACTGTCCGCTTACACACCGGTGGTCATAACACACAGAGAGCTGGTATCCCTAACTGTCGCTACACAACCGGTGGTCATGCACACAAGAGAGCTTGGTATCGCCATGTCCGCTACAACACCGGTGGTCATCACACAGAGAGCTGGTATCGCCACGTCCGCTACACACCGGTGGTCATCACACAGAGAGCTGGTATCGCCCACTGTCCGCTACACGCACCGGTTTCAGACTAATGACGGGACGGTGCAGCGATTGGTCGGGTCACAGTGGACGGCACAGACCTCCGGGACGAGGGGAGGGGGCAGGAGTCGCTCAATAGGTGGGGTAGAGATGAGGCAGGGGGAAGCCAGGTTATCCACGCATGAAACGGCCAGTGTATCTCGCCCGAAAGCAATGTGTCAACACCTTTCAGAAGTGGGGGGGGGGGGACAATGAGGGACAACAGCATTCTAAAGGCGATTCTGTTCATGTAACGACCGGTTTACTGTTCGAATTGGAAAACAAAATGCGGGGATGCTTCTCCTCGTCGCCCCGGTTTCGACGGACATCACTCCGGAGGATGGAGAGGGAAGGACAGGGCAGAGTCACCTACCCACTGCCCGGGGAGCTGGGGTCATTGGCTGAAGGCTGTACCACAGGGATTGCGGCTGTATCGGGGTGATGACCCGAGTCACGGCATACTTCAGATTGGTCGGGCTGCTACTCATGTCCCCGGCGCGTGCTGTGGTCGATTTGGACTGATCGAACTGGTATTGGGTGGTGTCGTATTGATATGCGGTACGCGTCAACGGGTTTGTTCGTTGAAGAATGGCTTTGCAGAAGATACGACTGTGTTGTCGATTTAAAGTAAGATTTAACCATGGTTTATTCATTGAAAAATAGCTTTGAATCAAACACGGCTGCCTTATCGATATGCAGTAGGTAAGTTTCAACTGGCTCAGGATCTCCAATTGAACTGACTTGTTCGTTGAGAAATACAGCTTTGTAGAAGGTCCGATTCCCAAGTAATCAAGATTCTTCAGCTCCCTAATTCAACAGACTGTCACTTGGCCAAGAGTTTTTCACCGAGATGAAATTCGACTTTGTGATGTCATCAAGGTGTCCTCAGAACGGACCAGTCGTGAAGATCATAAGTCATTTCCCTCGACAAGAGAACTTTAAACAAGGAACCGCGTGGTGAACCAAGTTGTTCCTAAAGTAATTACTGTCGGAGGACCTTGGAAAGCTGATTTAAAACCATTCACCAAGCCGTGTAGGGTTACTAGTAGCTAAAGCAAACGATATTGCACATCACAATTAACGTCAACATCGAAGTCAAAACAGGGTCAGACAACCGTGCTAAAGCCCTTTGCTGCGAAGCATTGTCATACTGGGCGCACCCAATAGCGCCCGGGGGCACACGTGGCTCACTGCGTCTGCCTGCGACCGGTCGGCGCCTGAGGGCTTGCTGGGTACACTCTCCGACATCGTGTACGTGCCGCGGTAGACGCTGACTGGGCGATCCGAGCCGTGGGCGGATACCGACAGAGACTGTACTGATTGAGTGCCTTTCAAGCGACAATACAAGGCTGATTTGGCGTCCGAACGACTTTGTTCAGCTAATTTTGTTAGCGCAACGGCAGTCGCATCGAAACTGAGGACGAATTTAGATGTGGGAGGGATAGGGAGAGGGAGAGGGAGGGCAGAAGGATATGAAGAACAGACCAGTTGCGAAGATCAGAAGTCAATCTTCGACAAGAGACGTTTAAACAAGGAACCCGTGGTGAAGCAAGTTGTTCCTAAAGTAATTACTGTCGGTGGACCTTGGAAGCTGATTTAAAATCCTTCACCCAGCCAGGTGTAAGCAGTAAAATGTTCCTATCTCTCCGAGTCTCCCTTTGTCCGGTACAAAATGAGTGAGAGCTTCAATAGCTTACCAGAGGGTAACAAGAGTGTCCGTCGGCATACGCAAATTCATCTCTGAAACATTTCTTAAGAATGAAAGTACCCGGTCCGAAAATAGAGTGGAGAGTGAGCTCCTGGTATTGAAACATGTTTCGCTTCGGAAATCACATTCATTCTCAACATAGTTTGTTCATCAATAATGCATTGATGGCTTAATGATGCATTAGTAACTAGTGAACACCAATGAGCTGTGAAGATACGCTTAAAATACTTTTTACTCAGACACATAATACAATAAAACATAAAGCCGGGAAAACTGGATATCTTCTCCATCAAGAAGTAAATCTTGACGGAAGTGATGTGAGCCGTGCTAGGAAAATAAGAAAAGATGGCCCCTCACTGACAACAGAAGAACCAACCGCACTTATGACCTCATCTCTGACGGACGAGCATAGCTTCCAGCATTCAATTTCTTATAGGGTGATACCATTTGCCTGAGCGGAATAAAATGCCAGCTTCACTGCTCCCCAAAAGCTGATGCCAGGCCCGTTCGTCGGGATCATTCCACCGGTAAACAAGAGGCGCCAGTGTCCGCTTCAGGCCGCTTTTCAGTCTCGCCACCGCTTGACAGCGCGTCTAAGACGGGTACCGTTGGTGAATGGACCAACAAAAACATCGCTGGTGGTTTCTTAGACGAGAGGAGAAAGAGGGAGAGAGAGGGAGAGAGAGGGAGGAGAGAGGGATAGAGAGGGAGAGAGAGGGAGAAGAGAGGGAGAGAGAGGGAGAGAGGGGGAGAAGAGGATGAGAGAGGGAGAGAGAGGGAAGAGGAGGGAGAGAGAGGGGGAGAGGGGGAGGAGGAGGGAGAGAGAGGAGAGAGAGAGGGGGAGAGAGGGAGGGAAGGAGGGACGAGAGAGGGGCGGGAGAGAGAGAGGGAGGAGAGAGAGGAGAGGGAGAAGAGAGGAAGAGAGGAGAGAGGAGAGGGGAGGAGAGGGAGAGAGAGAGGAGAGAGGGGGAGAGCAGAGGGAGCGCCGAGAAGAGAGTGAAGAAGAGGGAGAGAGGGAGAGTGGGAGAGAGGGAGAGAGGGAGTAGAGGGGAGAGAGGTTTCGGGGGGAAAGGGGGAATGTGAGGGAGAGGGAGAAGAGGGAGAGAGGGAGAGAGGTATACGTGAGGAGAGGAGGAAGAGGAGAGAGATGGCCATTATTATCAGTAGTTGTAGCAATTGGCGCAGTAGTGAGATTACGGCGAGTTCTGAGGAGAGGAGAGATTAACGAGAGAAGGAAGGAGGAGTCCGACCGGAAGGTCGTATATGAGTAAGCGAGGGAGAGGAAGGAGTGTAGAACGAGGAGGAGAGGAGGGAGATGGAGGCAGAGGAAGAGAGGGAGGGAGGAAGGAGAGGAGGGAAGAGGAAAAGAGGAAGAGAGGAAGAGAGAAAGCAGAGAGGAAGAGAGAGAGAGAGAGAGATAGAGGAAGAGAGAAGAGAGGAAGAAGGAGAGAGGAAGAGAGGAAGAGAGGAAGAGAGGAAAAGAGGAAAAGAGGAAAAGAGGAAAAGAGGAAAAGAGGAAAAGAGGAGAGATAGGAAGAAGAGGAGAGAGAGGAAGAAGAGGAGAGAGAGGAAGAGAGGAAGAGAGCAAGAGAGCAAGAGAGCAAGAGAGCAAGAGAGCAAGAGAGCAAGAAGAGGAATAGAGGAAGAGAGGAAGAGAGGAAGAGAAGAAGAGAGGAAGAGAGGAAGAGAGGAAGAGAGGAAGAGAGGAAGAGAGAGAGAGACGAAAAGAGGAAAAGATGAAAAAGTAAAAAGTAAATACAAAGAGGAAATACAAAAGACGAAAGAGAAAAAGAGGAAAAGAGGTAAAAGGAAAATATTAGAAATGAAAAGAGAAAAATACAAGAGGAAAGAAAAAAAGAGGGCAAGAGAAAGTGGTTTGGAGAAAGAAAGGGAGAGGGAGAGGGAGAGGGATAGTTGCATACATTTCCAGAAACCCTAGTGACTTTGAACCAATACCACTATCTAAGAACTCCGTATCCCTCCGCCCGGTGACACACCGCGGTTCACTTGCCTTCCTCCTGCCGTAGGTCTATAATTTATACATCTCATCCTCGCTTGTCAGCTACGGCAAATTGCTTCGTTCCCAGATCGCTTGCCAGGTGGTAATATTGTGAGAGGTGGTAATAGTGTGAGAGCAATATAGCCCGAAGACAAATGGCAGATCAGGTTCACAAATGTGGCGCCAGGCTCGGTGACCACGCGGGTAGAACAATGCAGCAGCGATGTAGTGTATTGTGCTGTTGCCAATGCGACTTTCCGCCTACGTGGGGCATTGTCGGCACTGAATGCACTACTCTGTTTGTCACTGGCATCGAATGCAATTTGTAATAGGTGGTTGTGTGCTTGGCAATCGGTCACCTATATGAGTTGGTGTGTATGTGGACGCCTTGGTGTGTCTGTGGTATGTTTTGACCCTTGGTGTGTCTGTGGACGTTTTTGGAAGTAAATACTAAATGCACAAATATGGTGAAACAAAGGAAAGGTGTATTGACATAATAACTAAGACCCACAACAGTTTAACAAAACGATAATCGGGGTATTTGCTTACGTGCTCTTTCGAGAAGCTTTGAAGATAGGGTGCATGTGAAATAATTACCCGATTTTTGTATGCATTTAATTACCCGATTTTTCAGTGTCGGACAATTACATTTGTTTTTCCTGGCATGGCTGGTGAACTGGCATACTTGGTTGAATCCTCAATATGATTTCATATGTTGAATAAAAGTAAAAATCAAATGAACCCTGCACTCGAAGTCCCTGATACAGCCCCATCCAAATGCAACAAATCGGATAGCATCAGGAGACCGATTAATTAATCTAGCCCATTCCAAGCTCTGTCGTTCGGTTTACAATTCAGGTCATTTTATAAGTCCATCAAAGGGCCTGGAGATCCGCTGGTATCCTCATCTAAGATTATATATCACCCGATCAACAGGTCTCTTTCTGGTTGGCGTAACACGACATTGGTGTTTCTCCTTTCCAAATATCTCTCTCACGAACCGAAAGGTACCTGGGGCACAGCTGATCGTAATGTTTCATCAGTCTCTATGTAGTTTTATGTGATATTATTGGTTTTCATGCTATATTGTTAATGTTTTAATGTGGCTAAATACTTAGGTTAAATTGTTTCACCTGTGCCGCTTATTTGATAAACATATCAGTGTTTTTTATGACATATAACAGATATAATTCCGGTGAACGACTTTCTTTCCATATAGGATTTGATTCGAACACATCAGAAAGCGGTCCTATCGGCTGTGTTTCTTCAGCTGAATATGAAGCATATCCCTCGCGTCCAGTAGCATCCCTAAATGGAAAGGCGACGTAGGGCTGATAAAACGGTTTTGGTGGCGTTCGACCAAATATGGCCGAAACAAAGTGACCCCGTGACCTGAGGGGCACCTCTGAGCTGGCTATGGCCATTCGGCATGTTTATGGTCCTTTTCACTCGCCCAGGGACCCTTTCGGTCTAGTTAGGGGCTTTCACGGCCCGTCCAGGGGCTCCTCCTATCTGTCCAGGGGTCAAAGCTTATTGTGCCAAAAGGCTTTTGTGCATAATGGCCTTTTCGGCCCCGGAGCAAACTTGAAATTATATTTTTTGGCGCCCACTTCATGCATCATGATCGCACTTTTTACCAGAAGCCATTGATTCTGAGCTTTGGTCAAATAAATATACCTCTCTGGCCCCTTCTTTCGGAATCATCTGCTTCGCGACAAGACGAACATAGCAACCAGTAGCGCAGCCAGGGGGGAAGGTGGAAAATTGCCCCCCACTCTACGGTTCGCAGGGGGCCCACCGAGATTGGCTCAGATACCATTTGCATTAGGTAAATGGCTTCAAAAAACACAGGGAAGCCTTCAAACCAGGCGAGGGTCACTCGGATGCATACCAAGGGGCCTCAGAGACAGTGAAGGACTTTCGAAGCTAACCCAGGGGGTCTCTTGGGCATGTTCAGTGGCCCATTTAGCCCGCTTAGGGGCCCCAAATATGTCCAGTGACCTTTCGAGCATGTTTGGGGCCCATTGAGCATACTTAGGGGCCCAAAAAACTGTTCTCAAAATACAATGTCCGAAATCCATAGCTTTTCATATCCATCCATGGGTACAATTTTAGGGGGCACCATGATTGGCTTGCCCTTCCTGAAGGTCTGGCTGCGGTACTGATTGCAGCCAATGCCCTTCCTCGCTTCCGCCGCACAGATGTGACACATTGGTGGCAGAAGCGCAAAGGTCCAACATATCCAGTTTACTTGCCACCATCTACATGGCATCCATCAGGCAGCCGAGTGAGAAACTTGGCTCGTGTTTTAAAAGCAAACACAACATGTTATTTAAGAACACCTAGCAAATATATTGCATGCAAATACGTATCTTTCGTAAATAAATTTTGGTAGTTGACCTTGTTGGGGTGTTAACTGCGCTTACAAAATTAAACGTAATGAACACTTCCTGAAACAAAACAAAATGGCGTTCAAGTTCATTACTCTGTAGGTGTCAGCGATCTAAGAAATCGAGTACAACATTTTCTACGAAACCATTGACCTATAGTAGAACTAGCAGAATTTGACCTATTATAGTTAAATGTATAAAACAACCTGATCTGCGTCACGTCTCGTAGAACGACTCCGCCGCCGACCCTGACATGACATCCCTTCCCCGGCGCCACATCAGCTTACCTGCGTCAGCTGATTTCGTGACGTCACAGCGGGCGACCTCCGATCCTGCCCGCGGGCGGCCGACTGGCAGCGGCAGTGGCGGAGGCGGCACACGGCGAGGTCGGCGCACGCGTGCCACCGCCGCCGCCGCCGCCGCCGCCGCCCCCGCCCCCGCCCGCGAGCAACAGGTCCCGACCGACCCCGCGGTCAGTGTGACGTCACATGACGTCACGGAGACGGACATCGATTAGGGGGAGCACAGTGTGGGAGGGGGGGACGAGTCACTGTGATACGGCCGCGGTGTCGAGTTAAGGAGGCAGTGACGGAGGTACAGCGCAGACTGCAGCTCATCGCGGGCCGAGGTCCACCTTATTGACGGGCTTGCCGGGCTCTGGCCGCGGGCCTATGGAGCCGATTGCTAGCCAAGGGAGCTGGTTTGATTTGAATCAGTGGGACAGTGGAGACGCTTTGTGCAGTCAGTGTTGCCTTCCTAATCGGCCACAATATTCTTCTGATTGTGGATATGTTTCTGTTTATTGCTGTTGAAGTTGATATATGAATAATGTTAGGGTTGACTCAGTGTTAATGTGAAGCATTCAGTTTCTTAAGTCAGCATAATTTCGGACTTCGGTATCGGCGTTCGGGACCTCCCTCACACTTTGATTCTGAAAGGGACATTCAGGTGCGTTTTATGTAGGAAATGTATCAAATTCCTGCGCTACGATTTCCAGAGTCATTGGGGGGGGGGCTCCACGGATTTGTATCAGGGATGGGGGGGTCTAACCAAAGCCAGGGGGCCTACAACGGAGAACACTTCTTGGTAATTTTATCGTAGCCTCAAACATATTCTGAACCGCCTTTCTAGTGATTTCATTGGAATAAGTTGTATTTTTAGTGGCCTCCTCAGAATCATCTCATACTTGCCTCTTTATTTGTATATATAAGGGCCTCCCCTTAACCCTATTCCTTGCGGGAGGGCAGATTCTGCCCCCCCCCGTTGGGTATTTCGCTTGCTACTTCTAAACCGTTAGGCCTAGCGTCTTTAAATCTTTATTTTCCTACAATTGAATTACACGTGTTGCGTCAAAGTTTTGCAAAAATCACCTTAGCAGAGGTGGTGCCAGGCTCATGTTTTTGGGAGGGTGTTACGAATGCAGTTGTGCGGCGCACACTTCCTTCGTAGTTTGCGACCCATTAAATGCGTCTGACACGTTGTAACTGTAATATACATAATACATACTTAAATTGTACATATTTTGGGGCAGAGACGCACTAGGTACTTAAAATGGTAGGCGATACTCTCATTCAAATTAGGTCCAACTTTAAATTAATAATTTGATATAATGCGTTAAGCACATGGTGCCCCCCAACGATGTTTATCTGGATCCGCCTATGCGCAATATATTACATTTGATAAAATACAACAAAAAGAGCCCACATGTGACGTTTATATCGGCCCAAACAATCACAAAAAACACATACATGTTATCAGAAAACCCACAATTTTACATCCCATGAATACGCCCATGGTTTTTCATTTCTGTACCTGTCCCTTTGATATATAAAAACCCAGTACATTTCAAGCTTAAAAACGTTTCGCACATGCAAATCAGTAGAACCACATGGCTGTAATTCCCTTTAAAAAAATCCCATAAGTCGTATTTTTGCCCACTGATTCTTTATTTTTTAACAAAAGAGAAATTTGTGTGTAAAAAAATAAAGTTATAATCTAGACGATGACGAATCGAATGATGCTGGTCCCCGGGGGCTCCTCGGAATAAGCTGTCTTTTTGTGGGACCTCTTCAGAATTAGCAGAAGATGTTGTCAGTTGTCGGTTATTGCTGTGGGAGCCTCGAGGGCCTTATAAACATGACCCCGCTAACTCGAAAACTTAAATGGCGTGAAAGACGTGGAAAACACGCTCGAAAACTGCTCTCAACAAGGACATTCCGAGCTACTTCGGGTCGATTTTTGCCTCAATATTGAGGTTACCAGAGGTCATTATAGGTCAACTTTTCCAAGTCTAGGACTTTGCTCCAGAAATCCTAAATATTTCGAGCACTATGATAGCTAGAAACTAACGGAAAACAGTGTATCAAATCTCTTGAAAACTCAATCCATTGGTCGTAGCGTTCACAAAACGGCCAAGACCAGGTTTGTGGTATAGGTATGACAGGTTAGGTATGACCAGGTTAGGTATGACATGTGGTGTACCATGACCGCAAACGTCCCATTGGGAATTCAGTCAAATGTATGTTTATCCGTATATAAATTTAGATAAATGACTCCGGAAACAACGGGAAACAGACCAAAAAGTTACTTATCAAATTTTCCTTATATTTATGAATAATATTCCTATCTATCGTAACAACTCGAGCGGTAATTTTGTTTTAAGAGCGGCAAGGTCCCGGACTTTTAACATAGTGAATTCACTCACAAGATAACATTTGTGATTTCTAGTCGTCGTTCTATCCACAACATCAAAGGAGTACTGAGAGAAACAACCCTTACATACAAAACAATAAATTGCCTTTTGTATTCCAACCCTAACTTATTTGCATTTCATATAAACATTCGAGCGAGAGATAAGTTTGGTCAGATACGGCTGCATGTCTATTTTCCTCTCATACCCGGCCATACTAAGTAAATATACTTAGACTACCTTGGAAAATATATCGTGGCCAAACCGTGGAGTGGGTTCAAAGCCCGGAAGAGGCGATAGTTTTCCATAAACTTTCGGTTTGGTTTGGGAACATGTTCGCTGACATAAAAACTTGAATATTGAAGATAGTTCACAATTATTGATGCTGCAATATCTTAATAATTGCATTCTCTTAATAATATACAAACATAATTAATACAAACATTCAATTGTTTATTGAAGACGGTGCACAGACAATGTCCATAGTGCGCAGAAGTTGTCAGTTTTTTTTTAAACGTGGAAGGGTTTTAATAATAATCCTTCACTAAAATGATGTTTAAATAATTGTTTCCTCGTCTTCAAAAATTGGCGCATGCGCATACTTCATTGGCCATTTTGTGAACGCTACGTGCCTTACAATTTTAGCAATAACTGGCAGACTTGTGCTTGCCTTGATTCCGCTTCAGCGGAATATATTCCGATCCCATGCCAAGCCAGATAGGTCTGATTCTGATTCTGATTCCAATGCAAATTTTACTAGAGGAATCGATTCCGAATCTGATTCCTGAGCACCTAAAGAGCTTGACTCCTTATCTGATTCCATTGATTCCAATTTCATTCGGCATAAAACAATGTCTGATCATACCTACATTTTGTACAAGTGACTCAAATAACTTTTTTAAATGTGTACCCAGATATGTGGACAATAGCCTGGGTATTGCCATTTTGACCGTATAATTCATACAATTTCATTCAACCCGCGCACTGCAGGGGGTTCGCGCCGAACACGAACTGCAGGGGGGTGATTTCCGCCCCCCGTGAATCTCCAAAAACTACGCAACGTAGCGACAAGCGGGAAAAACGGCAATAATAGCTCTAGGCAAGCTCATCAAAAGTATTTGCAGTAATTTTCTGGATCAGGTCAGAATTGAGGTCACCAGTGCGTCACCAAATGTTTAGATTTTCCGGTCTTTAGGATCTTTTAGGACTCTTTTCAGAAACCCCCATTATCTCGGAAACTATGATAAGCTAGGACAAACGCATTTAAGAGATCGATAGCTATTGAAATTTGCAATTGCATATAGGTCCTCAAAAAATATGCTCAGATCAATAGGTTAGGGCTCCAGAGTCATGAAAGGTCAAAAAAGGTTTATTTTTAGCAAAACCAGTTTTCCGTGAAAGCATTATTTTTTTTTTGTCACCTAGAAGATAGGGAACACATTTTGATGCCATCGTTTTGTCTCATGTGATGCGCTTTGAAAAATATATGCGCGTGACCAGTAAGTCAACTTCAAAATTTAACCTCAGGTCAAGGTCATTGGTGAGCCCAGGTATAGGTCATGTTGCATATGAGTCAACGCGGCCAGACGAGACGAACACATTAGGTCAACTATCGTCTCTATCTCTTTTCTATCAATAGTTATTAAACAAAATTTATTGCTGATGACTCAGATGACCTGCAGATGACCTTGTATAAAATCACTAAGCAACAACGCACCGTGATCATTTAGATTGAGCTAAAAATAGCATGTTCTGAAAGAATTAGCCTGATACATGCATATTTCTGAAAGGGAAGCATTTGTATTTTCCCATTCACTTATAATGGGAGTCAGGAAATTACCTGACCTTTGGTCACCGATACGAAAAAATCCGGAGATATACAAATGTAGGTACTGATATTCTGATTTGAAATCCTGCAAGTTTACAAAAACTTTCCAACAAAAAACAGTACTTTGGCAACGAACGCAAACAATTTTGAAGGTGAGGTCACTTAACATTGACTTGTGACCTGACCTGAGAATGACCTCAAGTCAAAAATTTCCAAAGTAGTGGGTAATTGATGCCCAAAACAGGTTGCTACGAATTTTGCCGCGCTGCACGCCGCTGTTTTCCGCCTACTCCTGTAAAAACTGAGGGGGGGGGGGGCGTAAATCACCCCCCCTGCAGTGCGCGGGTTAATTGTGCTGAAAAACATGCCTGTGCTTCAAAATCGTAATGCTTCAGAAATTTTGAAGTCAAACGAAGGTTCAAAACAATATATCATAGAATCATGATATAGGGGAGGACGGGGAGCACCGCTCATGGGATAATACCGCCCACCCTGTGATCTCGTTTAAAGGAAACAGTTCACTTCGAAAAAAAACGTTACAAATCTCATAAATTATTAAGAAAAGCTAGAAACGAATTATCATGTTACTTCTTACTAGTAAGCCATACAAGTATATATTTACCGTTAAGTGTACCGTTAGATTTCTCACATGACAGGCAATATGCTGGTTCTTACCGTGTTGCTCTATGTTGCTTGGTTCGGAATTTAACAGGGGGCCTGTCAGCCCCTTCGTAGGGCGAAGTTAAGAAAAGATCCCGTGGGGCGAGGGTAAACTTTAAAATTTTACCTCAGGCCCAGGTCATTTGGTGATCCAGGTAGTTCATGTTGCATATGGACATCCGACAGACGCGTCTCTACTATACAAATACATTGATGTCAGTTTTTACCAATACATTGATTCATACCTTTATTATATCAATAGTTATTGGCAAAAAAGTGCTGGTGACATCAGATGACCTTCACCTCAGCTGACCTTGCAGAGGTCACTGAGCATCAATTGAACATGGGTCATGAAGAATGAGCTAAAGGTGTAAAGATATCAGCCTCATAGTAGGAACACATAGTTTACTTGAGAAAATAAACATATAAAACTCAGATGCTTGTGAGCATTGCATGCAGTGGGGAAGCATACTACACAAATTTTAGTTTTGCAGAAGGGTACAAAACTTTTGGAACGAATTGAAGGAGTGGCTTATAAGTAAACAACTGGGTAGATAAGTAGACAAGACTAGCATCAATGAAATAATACTGCGATGTGACGACTGTCTGTCTGATTATGAACCATTTAGTTAGTGCAGGTATACATAGGATTTATCCAAGGAACCGGCCTTCAGTGATATTACTATAAGCTATTATTCGATCAGACCTGCAGAGTGCTCAATAAATATAAAGCGAAGCTGAATGCCAATATGGAGGAGTCTATATGAAATGGATGACACTGAACAATTTGAGGTAAACTGAGCGACTATGATCGGCGTATGTACTATTAATTCAAAAATAAGCGTCCCGCTCGGTTGGCCGGCAGAGCAGTTAAAATGTAATGAATACCGGCCTGCCCCCGAGCACTGGGGAGTGTCGGACAGCCTACCTTCCAGGCCGGCGCGGCCGGGAGGGGTGACAATGAAGGTATTCACTACAGACTGTCGTCCACTCCAGCGGGACGCTTATTTTGGATTTTGGAACCAGTTGTACAAACTGGCTACTGAAAAGTAGGAGCGATAGCTGCTTAGTGTTTTGTGTGTGTTTTGTTTTGTGTGTGTCCACAAACCACTGGTCGGAATAAACAGACCCGCATACAAAGCCCGTCCGGGCATAAGGCCCCCGCCCTGACCCGTCCGGGCTAACCCGAGACCTGCCCTCGCTCCTCATTGCTGGGCCGGTCAGCCGACCGGGCGGCGATTTGCCGACGTAACAGTAATTAACGGGTCACGCGCCTGGCCGGCTGTCCTTGGCATCGTCTCGCGTTGTTTGCGTATTGTTTAAGCGGGACGATGTGGGCGGGGGCGGGGGCGGCGACCCGTCTGGAGCGCCTGGAAGGTATCCCACAGCTCCCCCAGTCGGGGCGGTATCCCACAGCTCTCCCCAGTCCGGCAGTATAAAGTCGCACCAACAGACCTCGCCCAGTCCGGCCCAGTACCTGACTCACAGACGCTCTCCCAGTCCGAGCGCGAGGGTACCCCTAGAGCCAAACCAGACTTATCGCCAGTCCGGGCCAGTACCCCACAGACCTCCCCAGTCCGGCCAGTACCCCACAGACCTCCCCAGTCCGGCCAGTACCCCACAGACCTCCCCGGAGCCGGGACGGTAATTGCGGACGCTACTGGTGCCGTCCCGACTAGGCCAGACGGGCCACACAGATAAGAAGCGCCAATGCATGGCTGGCGACGTTGTTACGGCTGGTATGGATTATATCTTTTTAGTATCTGTTATATGTTATGTTGCTTTATGTGTTGTTTTGTAGCATGGTATGTTTCATGAGCATGTCAATAAACAATTTGAAAAAATGAGCTAAAATATTATGATCCTGAAATACATGGCCCAATCCAGTACATATGCTTTGAATAGGAAACATTTGATTTTTTTCCCATTGACTTATAAAGGAGAGGTCATAAAATTAATATGATCAACATACGCTAATCCAGGAAAACAAAAAACAAATTGTATGTCCTTTTACACTGATAAACTTCTGGGAGATTCGAATAGTTTGGTCAAACCCTGTAGCACAACCCCAACCATTTTTAGAGGGTGTCCTGACCTGAGATGACCCGAGGGTCAAGACTTCAGCACAATGTGGTTAATTTATTCGCGAACATCTATGATTTATTTGGCGGCGCTGCGCCCCACGGTTTTCAGCTAATCTCGAAAAACTCGGTGGTGCGGTGGAGGGTCTAATGAACCCCATTACCGGCGCAGGGTTTAACGACTGAAAACTCATTTCCTATAATCTCTGTAATAAGGTATTACTCAGTAGTTTATTGTATTAGCGCAAGCGACCTCATTTTTTTCCCCTGCCCCACCGACAAAATGGCAGGTGGGGGGTGGTGCGTGGTGCGTCTGGGTGGTGGTGGGGGGGGGCGGAAGCAGCCGCCAAGGCGCCGCAGGCTGACTGCCCCCACTGCTGTGTCCCAACCCTCTCCAGCGTTGAAGGTTGAAGCATTACCTATCACATTCATGGCGTTATACCTATTGGTGTTCTCTGTAGTTTTAGGCTAAACGTGTCTTTCCTTGCCATGTTCTTAAATTTTAAGAGATAATATAATTATCGACGAAAAGGGATAGGCAGATTACAATATTTTACATTAATGAGTTCCTTACCTGTCGCCATTTCCTTCACTTTCGTAACTTCAGAAATGTGTTCTGCATGAAGCAACACATGTGTCACATTGTCCAGACAAGTTTCACATACACAAAAATAAATATAAAACATTATTATAAAACACCTAAAATAATTATAACCAAACCCTCAAAAGTAAACGAGAAAGAACTAAAATAGCTAAATTAATATAACGAAAACCCTGACACACTGCAATGCATGTTTCGTGTATGCACACACAATATGTCAAAAACACTACACCAGCCATTTAAAAAAGAAGATAAAAAATCGCGCTCTTTAAAGAGCAAAACGGCACAGAGCTCTTTTGATTTGGCAAAGAGGACACGTCTGCAAATACAACCTTTCGGTTTCGGTAGGCATGCAGTTGAAGATTAAAGTGGTAGGATGGTCTTCTGGGTCGGTTGGCATGGCAGAGCACCGAATCGCTTTACAAAACAATGAAAGCTCGGTCATGAACCTATTTGGAGCTTCCCATAGCCCCCTTTGACTCTATCCAGCAGTGTCCTGAATTTCACAAATATGAGTGGAAAGTCACACCCAATTTGTATTTGTGTCACGTCCCTTGCCATTGAAATGACGTCACTAGCACTCGAGCTAAACACTATTCAAATAACAAATTTTCCAAAATCATCATCTTCTTACATTCCTAGGCCAGTACCTACCCATTGAACAGTATGTTATCCATACACCTAACCGAGCACCAGAATAGATGACCTGATGCTCATGATACTATGACGTTTTTAACACAAAGTTGTACATTTTAGGAACATACAAATGTTTTAGTTAAAATATAGGCATTGGGCGGATCTAGGATTGAGTTTTTTGGCGCCATGGGATCACCTCGAAGAGCCAT
Source organism: Semibalanus balanoides (assembly GCA_014673585.1). Classification (NCBI taxonomy): domain Eukaryota; kingdom Metazoa; phylum Arthropoda; class Thecostraca; order Balanomorpha; family Balanidae; genus Semibalanus; species Semibalanus balanoides. The sequence goes on along the minus strand of VOPJ01016276.1, from coordinate 64,134 downwards.
CACCTCGAAAAAGTTGATCAAGATAAAGAACTCACCGGATTTTGTTCCCATTATGCATTGCTAGACGTTTTAAGATAAACTTTGTATCAGTACAAATTGCGTAGATCTCCTTCTAGATCAGGAAATGTGTAAGTTTGCGCCAATTTTGCAGATCGGTTTGGGGGGTCTTCTGCCCATGGGAGTCGCCACTGATCCTGTATGGCCCCCTTGATCCGCCAGTAGATATAGGTAGGTACCTATTAGGGTGGCCCTTTTGCACACTTTTTGTTTCAAAAGTGTTGCTCACAAGACACTTTTGTCTGATGCGTTTTGACGCGCTGATTTCGGAAATATCTCGTCCAAATTTCAAATTCGAAATAAAATTTGCCGTCGCCCGGGCCGTCGAATTCGCTGACATGTCAAATTTTGGCGGTTCTGGTCACGAGCTGTGCAAAAACGCAACCTATTGCAGTGCTTCAATCGTCCCACATGCGTTAAATATGATGTTATTGGGGCAATCATTTTGGGCCAAAAACGTCATGGATCTATCTCAAATTAGTTCGTGCACACAGAGGTCCCTTCGTAACTGCGCATTTCAATTTGTGGCCGCTCGGACTTGACGCCAAGTCGCTAGGTGTGAGTTGTTAGTTCGGGCCACACCTCCACCGAGGCGGCCTATATAGCTTTAATAATGGTGACCATCGGCCTAATGTGGGTTTTTCAGTTTGGCAAATATACTGGCAGGGAAAAGGTAACAGGCTCAAATTCATGAATTGACCAATGACCCATCATTCACCCAAAAAAGCCCGTGGTAAATAACGTCGTAATTCAGGGTTCACTTCTCGAAACTTTGAACTTTTGACTATTTTTCCGTTGGATTGTTGCGATACCAGTACACGAACTGCAGCGAAAGAATAAACAAAATATATATTATGTATAGTGAGGCTGTCAGGTTTCCTGCACTAAAACATGGCAAACATACATATTGCCCAGTCCCTCAGTGAGCAAAATCGCACGGAGTGTGTAGCCACGCGAACACCAATGTGGTGGTCCGATTGGCGACACCCATTGCGACATCTTCCGATGCCTACTCTGAAGAAGGCGAACATATCAACGTGGACTGCGCAGAAGATCCTACATCCCATCGTATGCCTTCTATGTGTCTCATTTACGTAACACGCTGACGTGGAGTTTGGTGATCACCTGCCCAGGGCAGCCGGGAATCTAAATGCTATACTTAATTCACAAATAAGGTCGTCCTGGCGGACATTCAACTGACTGCTGGCAGGGCGGCTGCCCGTACCGGGATCGTCAGTCTCACGGCAACGCTCAGCTGACCTGCGTGTGGTGCTGGGTGTAGGCCGATGGACAAGCAGGATCGCCCAAACACACGCTCCCAGCTGGCTAGTCGGGTCCAGCAGGCTGAGGCAGTAGGGCGGCCCAATGGGTCTGCGGCTGCGCGCCCTAGTCCCAGAGGGCGTCAGTCAGCTTCGGGGTTGAAGTGCCGGGCAGCCAAGTTGTCACCGTGACTTGTGGAAACGGTGGCCAGGCTGCTGGCTGCGACGCTTCGGAAGCGCACAGTCCTTCCTGATCAAGGGCGCATTCCCACCTCGGCCCAGATGGGACTGTTTCATGGACGCTTAGGATGGCCAGGAGAACAATTCCTCCTGGGTGGGCCATGTGATAATTCCTAGCCCAGGCTCTTCCTGCGCCACCTGCAAGGTCACTGCCACTGAGATACTGGACGCTGCCGGCCCTATCTGCTCGGTCAAGTGACGGGGCGCGTCAACCAGATCCCACCAGCACCCGAGATGCTGAGTGCTGACCACAGATGACCCGTAGACACAAGAGGCGTGGTTACGTCCGCAGCGTTACAAGCGACCGCGGACTTGCGGGAGGGCTTCGTCACGGACCGGTAGCTGGATCGTATCAGGCAGCTCTTGCGGCATGTAAAATGCACCCTGTCCTGGGTGCATCTTACCGCGATTTGTGGTGTTGACGACGACGCCGGCGTCGTCGTCAAGTACTAATCACAAGTCAATGACCCCCCCCCCCCCCCCCCCCCCCCCCCCCTCAACAAGAAGCCAACGGTAAAGATGGCATCAGGCCAGGTGGCACGTGGCTGATACGGTTATTACATGTCCGTGACGAAGCCCTCTTGCGTCGACTTGGGTAACGCTGGTGAGGCGTAGCGCCGCTTGTGTCTAGTGCCATCTGGTGGTCAGCATCCGGTGGCTAGTGGGAATCTGGTCGACGCGCCCCGTCACTTGGCCGAGCAGATAGGGTGGCAGCGTCAGTATCTCAAGTGGCAGTGACTGCAGGTGGCGCAGAAGGGCCCAGGAATTATTACATGGTCCACCCAGAGAACGTGTCTCTGGCATCCTAAGGCCGACCATGAACAGTCCATCAGGGCGAGGTGGTGCGCCTGAGATCATGAAGACTGCGCGAGCGCCGCAGCCAGCAGCCTGTTTCCCACCGTTGTTCCACAAGTCAGGTGTCAACTTTGGTGCCCGCAGCTTCACCGAGCTGACTGACGTTCTGGGAGGCCACGGCAGCGCAGACATTGGGCCGCTCCTACTGGTCAGCTGCTGGATGACAGCCGCTGGAGGTGTGTGTTGGCGACCCGCTTGTCATCGGCCATACCCGCAACACGGCTAGTCAGCTGAGCGGTGCGGTGAGACTGACGAGGAGGCAGCCGCTGCAGCGTCAGGTGGCACGTCCGCCAGGACGACCTCAGTTTTTTTGATCAGATAGGCATTTAGATCCCGCTGCCCTGGGCAGATCACCAAACTCCACGTTCAGCGTGTTACGTAATGAGACCACATTAGAGCACATAAGATGGGCATGTAAGGATCTTCTGGCGCCAGTCCACGGTGATGATTTTTCGGCCTCTTCAGAGTAACCTAGGCATGCGAAGATGTTCACAATGGTGCGCCACTGACACCAAATTCCTGTTCGCTGGCTGCACACTGCAGTACGATTTTTGTACGAGGACATGGGCAATATATATGTTTTTGTATGTTTACAGGGCAGGAAACAGACAGCTTTATGATATATTTATGCATGATTTGGTTATTATTTTTGCTGCAGTTTGTTACTGGTATGCAACATCCAACGAAAATAGTAAAAGGCTTTCAAAGTTTCGAGAAGTGGAACCCTGAAATTAGACGTTATTACATGGCTTTTGGTGTGAATGAGGTCATTGCCAATTCATAATAGGTGAAAGCCTGTTAACCTGTTCCACTCCCAGTATATTTGCCAACTGAAGGAAACACAAAGGCCAATGGGTCACTCATGGAAGCAATAAACAGCCGCGCCGGCTGGTGGTGTGGGCCCGTACTAACAACTAGTCACACTAGCGACTTTGGCGTCAGTCCGAGCGGCGAAAATGGGAAATGCGCGATACGATGGGGACGCTGTGCACGAACTGGAAGTTGAGATATATCCTGGTTTTTCATGCCAATAAATGAGTGCATAAGGTCATGATTTAAACAATTGCATGGTGACGATTGAAGCACCTCAATAGGGTGTTTTTTGCACAGCGTGACCCGCAGACGGCCAAATTTGACTATGTCAGCGAAATTTCGAACGGGACCCGGCGACCGGCGCAAATTTTATTTCGAATTTTGAAAGTTTGGATGAGATATTTCGAAATCAGCGCGTGGCAAAACGCATCAAGAAAGTGTCTTGGAGCGGGGCACTTTGAAGCAAAAAGTTGCAAAAGGGGCCACCCTAAGTACGTATAGGCAAACCGACTGTCTGAAGCATCAGTTGTTGTGTTAAAAGAAATAGTTCACCTACAACATGGGTTTTGAACTGAGATAGCAGTTTTGTAGCCCGTGTTAAAAAACCCTAACTTTTCTGGGCTGAAAAAGGGCTCTCCAGCCGAACATAAGTTACTTTTTGTCGAAGGAATGTGGGCCATATATAAAGAATGTAAAAAATGTGGGCCTTACGCACCTTGGGCAGAGGCTATACAGTAATCTTACGCGACTACTTTCGAATATCTGATTTGTTGAGCCACGTTTGACGTCGCGGAGAGTACGCATATAGTTTTGATAAAATTAGTAATGGGTACGTCCCTTCTGTCCTGAATCGGCGGCGATGTTGGGTATATTGCTATTTTTAACCATTATGAATATAAATTTGCTAGGAATTAAAATTATATCGATAACCTTATCCTCATAAGGTGCGCCGAAAAATATTATATAAAAAATTGGAGCTTTCGGCTTGCGCCTTCGTCAGCCATAAAACTTTGACTTTGTTTTTTTTACTTTTTTTTACTTTGGTTTAAAAAAATCGGCATTATGAGGATAAGGTTATCGATTATAATTAAAGCAATGTCTTACATTTCCCTCAAAACAGTGTTGAAACAATTACAAGTTTATGAACAGAAGTTGTATTTCAAAATATAGTCAAATCGTGCTAAAAAAATCCAAGGTGAACTATTTCCTTTAATATCATACATATCATACATAATTTTAAGTTCAATATGCACCTCCTACTGGAATAGTGAAGTCCTCTCAGCATTCGTCACTCTTGTCAAAATGCAGGCAATACGTGTCCAGATCAGACACTGCGTGTACAGATATCAGCGCAATGCGCGTACAATCCAGGTGGCAGCACCATGCAGAGCGAGCAATCCAGGTGGCAGCACTAGCCGACTGCAGAGACGCTGGCTCCGGGTGGGCAGTTGTATGTGATGCAGCATTCTGGGTACACAGCGAACCGGGAGACGGGGACTGGCGAGCACGAGTTATCGTGCGCATACACGCCGCATCTGAAATATATGACGTCATGTTAAACAATGGTTGGTGGATGGTTGGTTGAACAATGGTTGGTTGGTGGAACAACAGTGGATTTGCCGTTCCACAAAGATAAATGCATGGATCAGCGTAGGCATGGGAATTTAACAATAATTCCAATAATTGCTAAGGGTCTATACTCTATTGTGAACGAAAGACCACTTGAAACCCTTATTTTCGGTGATAATTAATAAATGAACCAACAGGCACAAACGAATCTCTCGCAATGGATATTTCAGACCCTGCGCAAATTTGTATGTATTATAAAGGACGGTTAATGTCAAACGATTAAGGCACTCCTAATGTTAAAACTCGCTCAAGAAACTCAATCGGTGGATAGAGGCTTGGCTAATGTGAAATGGCAGGCACGGATTCAGGGGGCGCGTGGGCACGCCCCCCCCCCCTGAGCTGGGTCTCGGCTATGGCGCGCGCGTAAGGCGTGTCCGGAGGGGACAACTTTTTGTATTGCGCCCCCCTTCCTCCCTGGCTGCAATCCTGGCTCCGCGCCTGAAGGGTGTACTGTGGAGCTATGCTCTGACGTCAGAGCTTAGCTCCGCCCTGGCTGACCTTGAAGCGGCGCCGTCTGACCCTTGACCGGTCAGCTGCGAGTGGCGGGCAGAGTTGAGTGGGGGACTACAGAGAGCGACTAGGCGTTAGTCTCTATCCAAGCTCGAACTATCTTAAACATTACAAGTGCATGGAAAGTGTAATCAATTTTTGTTTGACACTAGTCAACTTTATTATCAAATTAGCGTAGGGCCTGAAACGTCCATTGCGAGAAATGCGCTCATGGCAGTTGATGCATTCAAAAGTTATCGCCAAATAACGGCCCTAAGCGGTCTCCCGTTCACAGAAAATACCTAATTACCAGTGAATTGTGATGAGCCTCTAAAAAAATTAGCACATTGTTGAATGTGCAACTATCCCATTTTGTTTGAGATATTCGTTAATTATTTATACAAGGAAGGGAAGATATCCTGCCATTATACATTTCCTATTGCTTTCTTCAAAAGGTATGCGGTTCGCTGGAGTAGCCAAAAATATCATTTATAATCTTCCAGAGTTGTTTTCTATTGTCATAACACACATTTGGTTTCTAACGGTCAACGGACATATTCTCCCTTAACCCGCGCCCCACTGGGGGGGGGGGGGTGTTTGAACACCCCCTCCTGTTTTCAAGATAACGCAAAAAACGGCAGCGCGTAGCGCCGCCAAATTGTGGCATAACTAATCATTGATCCTTATCCGCACATTTTGCGAAAATTCAAGTTTCGTATCGGGTTAGGTCAGGTCACCAGGTCGGGTCAAGTGACCCCACCTACAAAACAGGTTTGCGGTCGTGCCATGACCACAGTTTCTAACGGATCGATATCAAACTTTTAGGATTACATCAAGTCATCAGACTACAAATGGTGTATCGGATTTTTGATATCGGTGACCTGAAGTCGGGTCAATTTTGTGACCGTCCGAAATCCATTATAAGTCAGGGATAAATATTATCTATTTCTTTTTCGACGAGTATCAAGTCCATTTCCTTTTGGACAATGTTATAATAGATATAGTATGAATCCAAGTGCAGGTTTTGCTCAGGGACCCTTACGGGATCATCTGAGGTCAATCCGAGGTCACAACACATTTTCGTCAATATCCTAAACATAATAAGATAGATAAGAGTAACTTTCACCAATGTTGTTTTCCTCGTCAAGACGACATTTCTCCTTGATATGGCAACATGAACCTAAACTTAGGTCAGCACTTACCCTTGGACCTAGGGGTAATTTTTTTAAGTTACCTAAACATTGATCAAATTTGACATATTGCAAAGCGCCTTGACGAGACAAACACGATGGCGTAAACAGTATTGCGTTATCTTTGTAAGGTAAGAAGTTATTCGCGGAAAAAATGATCAAATTAGTATTTTGAACTTCAAGGACCTTTAGAACCTAAACTATTAACCTGAGGTCGTTTTGAGGACACCTATGCGATTGCAAATTTCAATGGCTAGCGATTGTTTTTTTAACGTTTCTTTCTAGATAGCATAGTTTCCGAGATATTTTGGGGGTTTCCTTGAGCGATGTCCTAAAAATTGGAAAATTTGACCTTCGATGACGCTCTGGTGACCTGAGTTTTTGACGTTGAGCGAAAAAAAGAAGTCTGAATAGTTCGAAATGATTTGGAAAAACGGTTCGAACCAGTTTTTTTTTGTTTGTTCGGTTCTACGTTCCGTAGGAGCCGAGTTAGAGGGGGGCCCCCCCTCTAACTCAAACAAACACCCCCAGATAGATAGAGGGAGTGTTCAAAACACCCTCCCCAGTCGGGCGAAAGGAAATGCAGAGGCCCAGTGGGGCGCGGATTAACGTAATGGTCTCTGGGGCGGGGGGACAAACTGCAATACTTAAGAATTCGAAATCCAAGTATAGTGTGCCGTCCCGGTCGCGGCATCTTATGATAGCACAATTCGCAAGGTATCTTGTAGAACCGTCTTTTAGGTACCCCTGAATTCTGGGAGAGAAGCATTCTCTTTCGTGACCTGTAACGAAAACAGCGGTACCACAGTTGGAAAAGTCACGTATAGGTACATGTACCACAGATCTGTAGACAACAGACAAAGACAACAGATGGAAATATGTTGAATCAACGCCCCTGCACTTGGTCCGGAATACGTTCGTATGGCGCTCGTAACACCAGTCAAAAGGTGAAATATGTGCTACAATGATGCTAAAGCATGGTGGTTACTGGTTAGTGGTCTTAGGTGTACAAGTAACGAAACAAATACGTAAAGGGATTTAAATTAAATCCAACAAGTCCGGTTCAGATAAGCTAATGGAAAACACTTACCAGCGGCATTATCAGTGGCGGATCTAGGTTTCTAGTTTGGGAGGGGTCACACATTTCGCTCAGTTTCGTCAGTGAAATGTTGTTAGGCGGGGGACTCTCAAAGACAAGAGCTTGGTGATGGCGACGGCGGCCGTTCGGGAGAGGTGACCTTGGGGCAAAGGGAAAAACGTTGCCACTTTTTGGTTACGTGTTTAAAATGAAGGGTTCCCTTCATATTGTTTTTGTGGATTGGGGATCAAAGGCTATTTTTTACGACCTACTCTAGCAACGTTCACCATAAAAAGATATAGGTGGTAATGAAGGGAAGAATCCAAGATGAAGGCCAATTCCGCCACAGGCCACCTTCCCCGATCGGCCACCATCAAGACTTCCAGGAACAAATTACAACCTCCCGAAACGTTTAGGCAGCAGAAGCATACCCTACTGCCAGACAATCGGAAGATTTTCGTTTGGGCATGGCATTTGTGTGTGCACCCAGCCCATGATAGTCCCTGCTGTCGACATGCTAAGCTAATGCAAGCGAAACAGTGGCACATAGAACATCGGCCAAAACTATTCACATGAACAGTTCGAACTCACTGATCCCACAAAGCGTTGCGCGATGGATTGTTCACTTCACATCCAAGCTGGGTTCATTGATACACTTAAAAGGACACTGCCACGTTAACATTATATTTTAGTTGAGGTACCCATTTTCCGTGCTAGGCATTGCAATTATGTATATTATGAGTTAAGACAACTACCGAGGTCGAATCACAAATAAATTTTGAGTTTGGTTTTGACTTAAGTTACATCCCCAGTCCCCAGTGTATTTGAATGGGGACCCTGAGCCGATGACGTCTTCACTCTTAAGTCTTAACTAAATGTTGGTGATAGTCGACTTGTTTTACATTTGGCCATTCATTAGCCGTGCATATGGCAGCGTAAAGGTATTCACTATTCCTGAAATTCCTTTATATGACGTCAGCAGCCCAATTTTTTTTAATGAAATTAAGCACTGCTTGTGAGAAACAAATGTCAAAATCGTGTTCGGCAGCAATTACATCATATTCAGCTCCACAAGCGGCGCACATTTGAGAACTTTTGGGAAGGTGGCAGTGTCTCTTTTACAACGAGGTAACATAACCGTCGAAGGCTCAATTATTCACTGCAAAGCAAATTCATTCTCACCTGGATGAATTTCTGCGNGAAAAGGTGGGACAGTCCCTTTAACAGCGAGGGCACCTAGTTGTAGGTTGAGTGTTTACGTAAGTAAATTAGTGTCGGATTGTGTTTCAACACCATCATACTAGGTGCAATTTACATAAAACACGACAGGTTTTATGTAAATAGTTTTTTTTTCATTTATACAATTTTCAATTGAATATTACCAAAAGAATATTCGTGCAAAGACGCATTTGTTATAGGTGGCTGGTCGCGGTACCTGCACTATGTCGATAGTTTTGACAATGTTTGTTTTTAGTTGATGTTGACGCGTTGACACCGAGTTATAAATATTATTAGACATAATTTTGGAAATTTGTATTGGATTTCCCATTCAACATAATGTCATCACGCTTCTACCATGTCAACTTTTTGATTTATCTTCACTATAAAATAGTTAATAGAATTTATGCAACAAACAAATATCTATTAATTATTAATGTATCACAATCGAACGTTTGTTCTTTTTGTAATGACAGTGTAGAAACAATATTCCATCTATTCTGGGAATGTCCTAAAACCAAGATATTTATTAAAGCAATACTTTCACATTTAAAAGATAAATATAATATTAGAGTTAACATTGATGTAAACAAATGGTTCTTACTAAACTGATCTGTTCAAATATCAACGTTCTCGTAGTAACATTAATCAAGGCATCCTATACATAAGGCCGATGAACGCGTCTCAACCATGTTTGGAAAAGAATGATCCAAAGCCTTCAAAACTCGAGGCATGTTAAAGAAGTATAAGATTGGCAAAGGTCAAAGCGCACAAGGAATGTATTTTCGAGCAAAAATGGGTGAACTTAAAAAGCTAATTTGAGTTGAGTTAAAAGCGTCCATTAAAACAAATAACTTACTAAAACGGAGTTGCGGCGCTCCTTGACGGCACAACACACACACACACACAGCACGACACACACACACACACACACACACACACACACACCACACCACACACAACACAACAACACACACACGCACACGCACACGCACACGCGCACGCGCACGCGCACGCGCACGCGCACACACAACACACAACCTACACACACACACACACACACACACACACACACCACACACACAGCACACACACACAACACAAGTGCGTAGTGTTGTTGAGCGTCTGATCAAGTGTGTACGGTTCATTGCGTACGTGTAGTTACTTGTTTTTGGTTTGAATATGTATTTGTTTTTGTATTCGGTTTGGAAAACAATATACTAGCCCTTAAGTGGGACAAACTGGGAAAAAAATGTCATCACGCTTCTTGAAAAGGCGCACCTTTGGATGGGTGGCGCGTACCGGTAGCTGCAATACTCGCTGCAGTTCACTGCATTAATGCACATACACACACACACACACACACACACACACACACACACACACACACACACACACATACAACAACCACCATCACACGCCTCTGCACATATACACACACACACCACACACACCACACACACACCACACACACGCACACAGCCACACACCACAACACACACCGACACACACACACACACACACACACACACACACGCGCGCACGCACGCACGCACGCACGCACGCACGCGCACCAATGAACATTCATAATATCACATTTATGGGTAGGTATATCACATTTATGTAGGTATATGCACATTTATGAGTATATGTTCACGCCACGCCACGCCACGCCACTCCACCTCCACCCACACAAGGTCATAGTGCAAACATTCACACGTTTCCAATCGCAACCAATATGACTCGCGAGTGGCGACCCAGCGAACGAGGTTGCCCCGGAGATGGCTACGTCTCCTGGGCACCATATCACCCGACCTTGACCAACTGTGGAGCGACAGCGTGTAGTGGCGGCACCGCGCGATGGTCGCTGCCAGGACCCTCCAAAGCCGTACGGCTACGCTCGGCGCCTAGCCGGCGGAGGGAAACAACAACAACAACAGACCTTGTTAGTGTTGTTTACATATTCTGATTCAAGGATATACTTGTGTTGGTATGACGTCACAACATGTTTTGTTGACACAAGATTATTGTGACGTCACATGTACAAATGTTATTATTTGTTTTCAAATTTACAACAAATTGCTACTTTTTTCGCAAAAACGAATGTCAAAACCGTAATCAGGGCACCCTTCTCATTGCGCACGCTTTTCCCCCAGGTGGTATATTCCCTGTAAGTGTCCTCTGCCCAAGGTGGTATATTGCCTGTAAGTGTCTTCTGCCCATGGTGGTATATTGCCTGTAAGTGTCTTCTGCCCAAGGTGGTATATCCCCTGTAAGTGTCTTCTGCCCAAGGTGGTATATTGCCTGTAAGTGTCCTTCGCCCAAGGTGTATATCCTGTAGTGTCTTCTGCCCAAGGTGGTATATTCCCTTGTAAGTGTCTTTCTTCCCAAGGTGGTATATCCCTGTAAGTGTCTTTCTGCCCAAGGTGGTATATCCGCCTGTAAGTGGTCTTCTGCCCAAGGTGGTAATATTCCCTGTAAGTGTCTTCTGCCCAAGGTTGGATATTCCCTGGTAAGTGTCTTCTGCCAAGGTGGTAATATCCTGTAGTGTCCTTCAGCCCAAGGTGGTGTATCCCTGTAAGTGTCTTCTGCCCAAGGTGGTAATATTCCCTGTAAGTGTCTTCTGCCAAGGTGGTATATCCCGTGTAAGTGTCTTCTGCCAAAGGTGGTATATCCCCTGTAAGTGTCTTCTTGCCCAAGGTAGTATATTCCCTGTAGTGTCTTCTGCTCCAAGGTTGGTATATTCGCCTGTAAGTGTCTTCTGCCCAAGGTTGGTATATCCCTGTAAGTGTCTTCTGCCAAGGTGGTATATCCCCTGTAAGTGGTTTCTGCCCCAAGGTGGTATATCCCCTGTAAGTGTCTTCTGCCCAAGTGGTAATATCCCCTGTAAGTGTCCTTCTGCCAAGGTGGTATATTCCCTGTAAGTGTCCTTCTTCCCAAGGTGTATATTGCCTGTAAAGTGTCTTCTGCCCCAAAGGTGGTTATCCCGTAAAGTGTCTTCTGCCAAGGTGGTATATCCCCTGTAAGTGTCTTTCTGCCCAAGGTGGTATATTCCCTGTAGTGTCTTCTTCCAAGGTGGTATATTGCCTGTAAAGTGTCTTTCTTCCCAAGGTGGTAATCTTGCCCTGTAAGTGTCTTCTGCCCAAGTGGTATATTGCTGTACAGTGTCTTGCCCAAGGTGGTATATCCCTGTAAGTGGTCCTCTGCCCAAGGTGGTATATCCCTGTAAGTGTTTCTGCCCCAGGGTGGTAATATCCCCTGTAAGTTGTATTCTGCCCAAAGTGGTATATCCCCTGTAAGTGTCTTCTGCCCAAGGTGGTATATTGCCTGTAAGTGTCTTCTGCCCAAGGTGGTATATCCCCTGTAAGTGTCTACTGACTGGTGTTGTCGACTTCTGTCCTAGTCTGAACAGCAGGCGCTTGTAGTGACTTGGTTTCACTGTCACTTGGTTTCACTGTTAATTACATTGTCTGTTTGTGTCGGCTGGTATCCCAGGCAGAGCAGATTCTCGAAGCTTCTGTCGGACTATCTTCCCAAAGCTGGAAGCCTAAGGTATTTCCTGTGGTGTGTCTGTCGACTGTCCTCACACTAAAACAAACTGAAAAAGTTAGCTACATGAACACCTGAGACATGCTGTCCTCGGTAACTTGTACTGTTCTGGTCACCTGTGCCTGTGCCGGGGTTCCAGGTGTGATCTGAAGTGCTGCTTTCCCCTGTGTGTCTGCTCCGGCGTGAGGTGTAGGTTGTGCTGTGTTCACGTGTGTCTGTACCCTGTACCAGGTTCGCTCCGGTGTGAGGTGTAGGTTGTGCTGTGTTCACGTGTGTCTGTACCCTGGGCCAGGTTTGCTCCGGTGTGAGGTGTAGGTTGTGCTGAGGTATGCTCCGGTGTGAGTTGTAGGTCGTGTTGTGTTGACGTGTGTCTGTACCCCTGTTCCAGGTTCGCTCCGGTGTGAGTTGTAGGTTGTGTTCACGTGTGTCTGTACCCCTGTGTCAGGTTCGCTCCGGTGTGAGTTGTAGGTTGTGTTGACGTGTGTCTGTGCCCCTATGCCAGGTCCGCTCCGAGGAGGCGGCTCTGGAGTGTCGGCTGGGTCTGGCCGCCGGCCGGCCCTGGTCCGGAGTGAGGTGTAGGTTGTGGTGTCCGAGGAGGCGGCTCTGGAGTGTCGGCTGGGTCTGGCCGCCGCCGGCCGGCCCTGGTCCGGAGTGACAGCCTGTCTGGACTTCTGCGCGCACGCCCACCGCGATATCCACAACATACCCAGCGGCTGCACTGTGGTGGGTGTTACCGAGACTGTGTGGGCGATCACAGCCGCTGTGACCGCTGCTGTCAGCTCGCAGTGGGTACTGCAGTATAAACGCTGTGATGGCACAATGCAGGGCGCTGTGTTACCGATGGGACTCGCCGTTGGTTTCAAGCCTTAAAGGAAATAGTTCACCTTGGATTGTTGTTTTTTTCAAGCACGATTTGACCATATTTTGAAATACAACTTATTTTAATAATGTCAAAAATAGCCATGCATCGCGCCGATTCAGGACAAAAGGACGTACATTATTAATTTTATCAAAACTATATGCGTACTCTCCGCAACGTCAAACGTGCGCTCAGTGCCAACTCAGATATTTTCGAACAGTAGTCGCGTGAAGATTGACTGGCACAGCATTCTGCCCAGGGAAGAAGGCCCACATCCTGACATTCTTATTAATGGCCTCAGCATTACTTCGACAAAAAGTCAAAATAAATTGGTCTGGAGACCCTTTCAGACCCAGAAAACATAATGACCAGTTAGGAAGTTTTCTCAACACGGGCTTACAAACATACTGCTATCTCAGTTCATGAAACCACCCCATGTTGAAGGTGAACGTATTTTCCCTTTAAACTCGCAGCCGGGCCGGTCAGGAGGGCGTTTTAGACTGGCCCTCCCCTCAAGGTTTGCCTGGATATCGGTGGGAAAACACGGCGGCGCGTTACCCGCCGCCATCACAATTGCAAGTACCTGTTCATTCATCCTATTTACCCAGCTTTAACGCTATTTTATTACTTCAGGTCATAACTCATGATCAGGGTTCAGGGTCACCAGGGCCAGGTCATGTGACCCCGCCTCCACAAAACAGTTCCGTGGTCCCTGTACCACAAGCCAGAGTTTTGGTTGATCGGTTTTCGTACTTACAGGATTTCATGAAGGAAAAAATCAGCTACCTATAGTCTCCGTTGCTATCTCAGATTGTTCAATATTGGTTGACCTCAAGGTCAGGTCATTATTCCTTTGAACTCTCCATGTATAAGTCACATGAGGAAATATTCAAATGCTGCTATTCCCGACGGCATTACCGCATTTATTAGTCAGCCGACAATTCCCTTACTGCTATCATGTTATTATAGGCGCCCATTCGGCGAAGCCAGGTGCAGTCTTTGTTCTGGTATCCCTACAGGGTCAGCCGAGGTCATCCGAGGTCACCAACACCTTTTTGTCAATAACTCTCGATAGAATTAAGATAGAGAAGTGAAAACAGCACCAATGTGTTTCTCTCGTCAAGACGCGTCTCCCAGTGTGCAGCATGACTTTATTGGGTCATCTTTTTCATCACCAGGTCACGAGGTCATCAAGACCTCAGGTCAAGGTCATCACTTGACCTTGACCTGAGGTCTTATTTCTAGGTTGACCTAACTTGGTAATCATATACATGATTCAAAGCGCCTTGACGAGAAAAAACGGTGGTGCACAATTATTTCCGTATCTTACTTGAGTAAACAGTTATTCGTGAAAACAGTTTTGGCAAAAGATGGTCTTTTTGACTTTCGATGACCTCTGGGGCCCGAAGTATTTACCTGAGCTGAAATTTAAGGATATGTTGGCGATTTCAAATTTAAATGGTCATCGATTGCTTTTTTCCGTTTGCTCCTAGCTATCATAGTTTACGAGATAATTGGGGGTATCTGGAGCTAAGTCCTAAATCTGGGAAATTTGGCCTTTGATGACCTCTGGTGACCCTAGTATTGACCTGATAAAATTTTCACCGAAATAGTTTCGAAATCCCTTTTGACGAGCTCTCAGATAATGTTTTTTGTTTATGTCTAGTCCCATAGGAGCCGAGTTAGAAGGGGGCGTCGAAACGCCCCCCCGCCCGCCCTCCCCCGCCCGCAGGCAATGGCGGCCGCACAGGCCAGCACCGGCGGCGCGGCCCTGGTTAATATCTTTGACACACCTACGGGATTTTGCCGATAAGGCTACAGCCGCACATTCACTACTTATTAAATTACGAGATGTAAACTTCGCCAAATAACTAAGTGCAAATATCACTGCTATACCCGTCTCCTTTTTGCTTGGCATAAAGGAGAGCTTGTGCGTAGAGTGTAGACTTCTGTTAAGTTTGTCCAATGTGTGCCCGGTCGGCTGCAGGTGTTAACTCTACTGAAGCCCCGCGGTGCCGAGCCAGCTCCGTCAGCGGGAGGACAGTCATCACTGGCTCCGTCAGCGGGAGGACAGTCATCACTAGCTCCGTCAGCGGGAGGACAGTCATCACTAGCTCCGTCAGCGGGTGGACAGTCGTCACTGGCTCCGGAGCACGATAGACCCGACTCTCAAGGACGTCAGACAGCCACCGACGGCCTGCCGCCGTCCGGTCAACTGACCCCCGGCCAGACCGGACGGCTCAATGACCAGGACAGCGGTCAGCACGGTCAGCACGGACCTTCTCCCGGTCAGCACGGACCTTCTCCCGGTCAACAGGGGCTTTCTCCCGGTCAGCAGGGATCTTCTCCCGGTCAGCAGCGACCTTTCCTCTCCGCTCAGCCACGGACCTTCATTCCCAGCAGTCAATCAGGGACCTTCTCCCCGTGTCAGCAAATGCGTACCTTCTCCAGGTCAGCAATGTCTTGACTCTGTCGCCTGGACTGACGGAGCAGCTGATCAGGACAGCAGCCCGGCGGAGAGGCCGGATGAGCAGCTGCACGTGCTGCCTCTGTACGTGCTGGAAGAGAGTGCAGAGGGGCAGCAGCAGAGCGGCCCGGTCTGCCCGGACGACGGCATTGACCGGCTGGACAGGTGAGGATGGATCGTAGAGGCGGTAGACACGCTAGACAATCATTATTATCTTTGTTATTGGTGATTCTTCAGTACAATTGCAGGCCTCGAGCAATCTAGGGAAAGCGCTCAGCCCCCTCCCCTGAGCGCCTTCGGCCTCGCGGTCCCATTAAGAGAGTCTGTTCGGGCGCACATCTTTCTTTGGCGTCGAACATTCCCGCCTCCACCCCCCCCCACCCGGTCAACAACATTTCCGTAACGCCCCCCCCCCCTGGTCAACAATATTTCGACGGCGACCATGCGATCATGTGGCACCCTCTGACCGAGATCCTGGATCTGCGCCTACATTGGAATAGCCTTCTGTAAAACATGTCCAATGTATATGTTGCTTTGGTTCTAAGCATAATACATATGCTAAAACTTAAATATCCCCGAAGTCAAACTTCCCATATTATATTAGTGTGAGCTTTCAGCAAAGCATGTTTTAGTTCGGAAACTCAAATGGTTTCCGAAGCCACTTCTTGAGTTCATTGCATACTTGCACGTACGCCTTAAATAGCGAAGCCTCCGCCTATACACACTCCACTAAGCATTCTCTTGTCCACCTTTTCAGGTTTCCGGTCGAGATCCGTAAGCGTGAAGTACCTCTATCTACCTGCACCGCGCGCAGAGCCAAGACGTCGGCATCGGGCCGGCTCGCCTCGGCCACTGCCGCCATTGAGCCTGTGCTGAAGCGTCGTGTGGCCGCCAGAGCTGCCGGAGCTTTCCGAGCTGCCGGAGCTTTCCGAGCTGCCGCAGCTCCCAGAGCCGTGTGGCCGGGGCTGCAGGAAGCTCTGAGCAGCTGTGGTCGAGACGTGGTGAGCTGGCTGGACGGAGAGGCTGCCGCCCCTCTGCCGGCGCTGCGGGATGACGTGTCCCGGACAGCACCGGATGGACTCACTCCACCAGACTGGATGGCGCATAGTGGAGGAGTACACACTCAGGCGCCCGTCAACGGCACGTTTGGCAGCGAAGCCCACGCCAGCTGGACACCTCACAGTCAGCCGCCTGCTAACTGGCCAGGTCAGCTCCCTGCTGACTGGCCGGCCCCTCGGGGAGAGATCAGAGAGACATCGGAGAGTAACTGGACATCTCAGCGACATCTGACCGCTGCTCATTGGACACCTGCCGTGGGTGTGCCTTATAGCCATACACCCCGCGCTCACACACCGGCTGGCGCGTCTGGCGAGCTGACGGACTCTCCTTGGATGTCTCACAGTGGTTTGTCATATACGGATATACCTGGTACACACGCACCGGCATATGGGACAGCTCAGAATGGTGCGACGTATGCCCAGACGTCCAGCATTCACGGATCCCAGTCGTACTCACACGTCAATGGGACGCCGCAGGTTCATACATCGTCCATGCAGTCGTCCTACACCCACGCACCCGCTGTCTGGACGCCTAGTTTCGGTGTTCCTTCTGCTCCTTATATCCACACACCTCAGAGTTGGTCATCCACTGTGGTTCCCAGCACAATCATCCTCTTCAGCACACATCCCGTGGCACTCACATGCTCGCATAGCAGCCCGACACCCCCGGCACCCACACCCCCGTCACCCCTAAGTCCTTCACTAACATCACCGGCACTGACACCCCCGGCACCCACACCCACGGCACCCACACCCCCGGCACCCACACCCCCAGCACCCCCACCCCCAGCACCCCCACACTCAGCCCTCCCTCGCCACCCTCTGCTTGCGAACCAGAAGCCGCAGACAGTGGAGGCGGAGCCACCCGTACTGAGGAGGGCGTCCGCCTCTTCCGCTACTGGTCCGACTGCGCCTCCAGCTTCGCCGACAGCGAGGCCGGCGGTGTGGCTGTAGCTCTGTCGCACGGCTCCCTGCTCTTCGAGTGCGCCGTGGACGAGCTGCACGCCACGACTGCGCTGCGCGTGCCGGACCGGCGTCAGCCGAGCCGCCTCTCGCTGGTGTTCTACCAGCACAAGGGTCTGCAGCGGCGCCGGCACGGCTGGATCGAGAAAGAGGAGCGTGACAGACAGCGGGAGGAGCGCCGCAGGACGAAGGAGGAGGGGAGGAAGGCGGCGGCGGTGGCGGCGGTGGCGGCGGTGGAGGCGGTGGAGACGGTGGAGGCGGCGGAGAAGGTGACAGGTCAGACGGAGACGACGCAGACGTGGAGCACGGCTCCGCCGGCGCCGGTGCCCTGCCTGGTGACGGGACCGTACGCGCCGTGGGAGGTGGGGTATGCGGCGGCAATGGCGCCACATTGGCCGCAGCAGGAGCTGTTCATAGTGTGAGATGTCTGCTGGAGCTGTTCATAGTGTGGGGTGTCTGCTGGAGCTGTTCATAGTGTGTGGTGTCTGCTGGAGCTGTTCATAGTGTGGGGTGTCTGCTGCAGCTGTTCATAGTGTGGGGTGTCTGCAGGAGCTGTTCATAGTGTGGGGTGTCTGCTGGAGCTGTTCATAGTGTGAGGTGTCTGCTGGAGCTGTTCACAGTGTGGGGTGTCAGCAGGGGTTGTTCATAGTGTGAGGTGTCAGCAGGGATGCCACAGTTGACTTTGTCGTGTGAGGTGTCAGCTGAGATGTCAGTTGATTGTGTGAAGCGGCAGACCGTAGGGGCGTCTTGCGGTTCGAGCAACCGGTGGTGGCTGGAGATGTACGTCACGGGCTGTGGATTGGATTGTTTGGTTGGAATGAGATTCCCCTCCAGGGAATGAGATGTTTTGAGAGTTTGGGGATGATAGCGATGTTTTTAGTGATTGGTTTATTTGTGGGACTGATTTTTTAGCTTTGCTCAGAGTGTGAGAGATGTTATTAGTGACGCTCATGGCAGGGATTTGGTGATGAAAGTTGTGATGGTGCGCTGATGAATGCGGCATGCGCGTTTGCCGTGTTGTCTCGAACGTTCACATTGCATTGTGACGGTGCCATCCCACAACAATGTGCAATGTTTACCGACTAATTTAGTCCATCAGACGATCACTGCCTGTGTTGGGTCGTGCTGAGTGTGTTGCAGAAATGCAGGTGTGGGGAGGGGATTTTTTAGTCGTACTTCGATTTTTGTGACGGCTGTGGCCTCTTGAATGTAAAACGATCGTGCATATTGAGAATGTATCGAGTTTCTTCGTACTTTTCACCGCACGACCGCACAGCAAACACTGTTCGTGGTGTCTGTCATTAGAAGAGACGGACTCGTATGTGTAGGATAGTTTGCCTGCTGATATCGACCATGGCTGGAACACAAACACTGCCATTGCTGGTCGTTCAACCTGTGCTTATCACACACAAATGCACCGTGTTTTATCATGTCGATTTGTGACTGGTATATTTCGCCGATCGTTTGTATTTCGTCAGTTGTAAGGCTGACCGGCTACTGCACGGCAGACCTTTTCACCTCCAACTATAGTATGTTGGCTGTGATGGACGTTGGGTATGGTGTCGGTGCTGAGGATATCGCCAGTCTGCCGTCTATAACTGACTGTGATTTAGCCTCGGCATGTCCTATCGCTCATGGTAATGTGTTACGATATGTAACGCCTGTGTTGCAGTGGTTCTATCGCTACAGCCGGCTCCCATGTGAAGTGTATCGGCTGGCTTATATTAGTGCGTAAATAGGTGGTGACGCACTTTGTATAACGCCCAATATGCTCATATGCGACGGCCATTTGCAAATACGCGATGCATAACGTGTTAGCCAGCGTTAAGGTACAAGTATGTGGCTTACCTGTTGGAGAACCGATACCTGGTATTGACTGCAAGTACACAAACAAGTACACAGACGGCTGGGTTGATCTTGCCAGCTAAGCTTACAAGAGCGGCTCTGGCCGCTGAACTAGGACTATTTATATAGCCTGAGTGCTTGTCAAGTCTACTGTCGCAAGCCCTCCAATGGGCCGACTGCCTTGACCGGTGTGTTTTTGGGTTGTATGTGGGAGCAAAACCGATTCCAGTACGTCTTATCGTTAGCCGCTCTCCACATCGGGCTTTCCTTGCTGCTCAGACGTCCGCCTGGGCGTGTCTTTTGAGCTGTTGGCTGAAGTGCCTTTTGCTATGTTTAGCCACTCTCCCGGGCTGCAGTCTAGTGCGGTGTCTGGCCGAGTTGTGCTGTTATGGGCTTCGTACGCCGTTTGTGCTATTTGCGTTGATGCTGTCCAGTGGTTTTTAATACAGTGTCGTTGAATTCTGCTGCTTCTGTCGCTGCTGCTGGACATCCTGCCGGAAATTGAGACGGATGTGAACCTTTTCAGCGCGCAATGTACTGTGATCGCCGTATCACTGGCTAGTAATAGGCTCTACTGCGAGTCACTGCGAGTCACTGCTGCGAGTCACTGCTGGGCTCTGTTGCGAGCAGAGCTGTGGAGTCGGAGTCGGTAAAAATTGGGTGGCGACTCCGACGTCCGGATGTCAGTTTTTGGGGCGGGTATGAGACATAGTCACTATGTTTTCGAGTGGATTGTATGATAGAGGTTGTTTATGAGCGAGCCGAGGCTCCATTGCGCGAGTGGGCTATAAATGGCTGCGGCCTTTTATTTATGGCCTGTGCGCTCGATTCGCTGTGTGAGATTATGGATTTCATGAATTGGGGACTCTTGTATCCGCAGTATAGAGCTAAGGATAGATACCCAAGTGAGATGTTTGTTCGAAGGAGTACAAGCCGCAGATACGGACGACTCATTATGCTCCAATTGTCATGATGGGAAATTAATTTGTAAAACTGACGAACGGTTTAAAAGAGGTTGGTAGGCCTTGTGCCCGCAAGTGCGACGTTAAGCTTGCTCCATTCTAAATAACTGTAATAAACCACTTTTAATCATTGGCTTATATAATCATTAATCATGGCTGAATGTGGCACAAAACCCCATCTCGTTAAGCTTCAAACGAGAGCTTTTGTTACTAGAATAGATGGTGAGTAAAGAACTGTATTTTTAATTAAACGTTTCTTCAATCATATGAGCACCAATATTTTTATTCTTCTTGCAAGCGGGTAACTTTTTTGCATGTGATAAGTGATTACTTCTGGTATCTGCTGACAAATTGGATTCCTAATAGTCCATGGCCATGAGTCGTACAGTATTAAGACGATCGTGACGTCTGCGCAGTATTAGGCGTGAGTTTTGTCCTCGATTTTTCTTCTGCGCGATAGCCTCGAGTCATTGGGAGAATAACTCTAAAAACACACCCTCCACGGTCTAAGGCGTAATCGAGTAACGAATGTGTACTTTAATCGTTCTCAGGCCCACCCCCGTTCTTTGGTGGATGGGGTTTTATATTGCAGAGGGTCGTCGCCAACTCATGGTGGGGTTTACGGGGACATACCGTTCCCACTCCTGCTCAGCCGTTAGTTCTTGGAGGAGGTCGGTGAATATAATCCCTCCATTGTTTTTGGACGTGCTGTCCCAGGCAATTTTGATTCTCACTTCAATACTTCCGGAAACAATAGCATTGTTTTCAATCCATCCGTACATGAGTTTGGAAGAGCTATGTGATTGCTTAGGCCTTTTTTTACCCATTTTTTACTCTTTTATTTTAGCCCTTTGAATGGTGAGAGTCTTGTGGCAGACATATTAATGAGCGTATTCGACCAGCAGAACGTACACATAGGATGTGCAATGGCGCTGTGTCAGGAATGGCTCTTAGATGTGGGGTTTGTTAATAACGGGTCGGAGCGACTTTTGTGTAGTTCTGTACTAATGAGCGAGAAGGAAATATATGTAGCTGTTCTGTTTGCCTGTGCCTGCCCATGGGCGTCGGAGGCTGGGGGTTAACAACGTCCCCCCAGTTATAAAAGTCGGAGGGACGCCCCCCCCACCCCAAGGAGTTGACTGACTTTTTTATCTGAATACGTCGTGCCCAAGAAATTGAACCTAATTATTCCCCGGCCAAATAAGAGGTCATTTTAAACGGAATATCGTTTCACTTCATTACATGAGGTTTATGAACTGAGTATATAGCACGTTTCTTGTAGGCAGGTCTTACTCAAGGGGGGTCTGTAGCCCGCATTTTTCGAGCAGGTCGACATCTGGATCGGCCGGACGGGAGAGCCATCACAGGGCCAAGTACCCCATTAACTAATCCGACAGTATTGTCGAGGGGTGAGTTTTAAATAACTCAGGGCAGTAGGAACTCATTTGAGTTTTTTGTTTTTGTTGGGGGGGGGGGCAAAATGCATTTCCTTGAAGGTCGATTAAATTTATTCTCTCAGTGCACGTCCACTAGGGACTGTAGATTCCGTTAGTAAAAATCCGGAAATTTTGTTGAATGCATAGACGGCAATTGTGATTTTAGGTCGTGGAAAGATGATTTTCGATTCAGTTGCTCCCGGCTGGCCATTAAGGCTCACATACGTCTATGTAAATTATCAGAGATTTCAAAAAGTTCCATTACTTGGTATGGGCATAGTAGCGATCGGTCATATTAGTAGTATCTTTCCACTTTTTCAGTTTCTAAAGACTCAATCTCATTGATCGCGACTGCTGTGTACATGAAGGTACTCGTCTTAAGGTTGAACTATTGTTGGCTACCTACCTGGGTGATGGTGTCGCAATTTGTGTCCCTTGTATCAGTCAACTTCTCTTGAAAACAGAAGTGAAACTAGGATGAGTTTTAGAAAACTAAAAAGGGAAAGCATACATAATTAGATTCGGGTTGTACAATAATGTACATTTACGTTCTAATAAGGTTCTAATCCATTTCTCGCAGTCTTCAGCGCAGGCCTGATAAGAGAGCCCATTTCCAGGAGCCTGAGTGGGCTTTAGAAGTGGGTCTTCTTCCACCTTGTCATTAGTCCTCTGATAGACTAGTGAGGGGTCTTGTATTGTGTGTTGAAAAGGGCTTTGTGATCAGACTGCAAGACGGGATTTAGTCAAGGACTTTCTGCCAAGGACTTGATTCTATACCTCTAGTAGGGGCCCTTGGGCGCATAGAAGCCAGCAGGTCCCAAAACGTGAGACTGAGGGCCAGGGCTCCCTCGCGCTACTGGTTGGGACTGGGGGGGGCCAAGCAGGGACTTCAGGAGCCCTCACACTCGTGAAAAAAGTAGATATGGGATGCCCCGTTTCTATGAACTGCCGCATTAGGTATTTGTGTTCTTTAGTTAATCTACATTAATTATTTCAAATTATTGTTTGCTCATCGCTTATATAAACGATTGCGACGCAAAAGTTTTGGCCGACGATACTCAATTCGATATCATCTGGATTTAGTTTTTGTAGGGAGGGAACGCAAGAAGGAGCAAGATAGCGAGGCACCTTATATGTTCACATTGGTATACCATATTTGGTGTCCAGATACCGACGCTCTTTTCATGGTCCGAGAATGACACCTCATGGAGAGAAATCTCTGTTCACACCATTACATATGATTAGTTTGCCTGTTGTCTAGACGCCCCCAGTAGCAGTTCGCCAGCGATAGATTCGATATTTGGCGAGCCCCTTATAAAATTGCTCCTTGAAATAGGTGCGGTGTTCCAGATGGAGAGACTGAGTCAGGGTGTGAGAATTAACAAGTCGTGAGAATCTGACTCACCCTATCTACATGATATGTATGTGCGTTTTAGGGGCCGTCAGTGGAAGTTTGGATAAGCGACAGATTTCGAGGATTTGGCAGACACTATATGTCCATAAAAAATCAGGATCGGCAGATGAGCCTGGATAACATAGTTCGAGAAGTCCGTTCAACACTATCATTTGGTGCATAGAGGTGTTCCGCGGTCTAGACGGGCCTATGTCGTACAGCAAATTCGCCCAGATTTTTGGGTCGGTCCTCTTTTTGTACGAGTGTGCCCGAGTGAATAGCTGTGGGAAATGTCATATTGTAGGTTTCAAGTGTAATTTCACCGTGTTATATTCCTCGATATTATGACTTGATTATGGGAGAGGGCTGATCTATTAGCCATATTCCCGGCCCCCACATATAAACATAATTTGCTCTGACAAAAACATATAAAGATAGATATTAGGTCTTAGAGACCGTCTAGGCCTGCGGGGCCATAACGCAGATTCACGCTACTCAAGCCCGAACGAGATCAGCCCCTCCCCCCCGACATGTGTATTAGAAAATGAAAATTCGCCGCCCGCCTTCGCGGCATGATCACGAATCTTGTTATTGTTCATGAAATTTTTGAAATGAAAGGAATTTAATTCATTAACGTGTATGACAGGGCCTTTCTTTGGCAGTAATTTGCTTGCCCCAGGGCCCGTTCCCTTCATAAAACTTGTAGGCAACATGTTAGCTAGTATTAAAAATGTTCGGCTGCCGCTTCCGCGGCGACTAAATCCTTATTGGTTAGAGCGTAAGGTTAGCCTAACTATTAACTCATGGAAGACCATATTAAATGCTGCAAAAACGGGCCTTTGTTCGCCTCATTATGCGGTCCGATTCCGACTTAAAATCTCTCTGGTGCGTATACGACCCTCACACATGCGATTGCCGTTGAGATAGAAACTCTGTATATTTATGTAGATTGAGATACTTATATGTGTAGATACGAGCCGATGAGGCATTGGACACATACAGTATTGGCGTCTCTTTGGCGTTAAAGTAATAGCTCTATAAATACATAACAGTTACTCGCATGACCGGCCAAATCCGGGGAGAAATAAAATAATATGAGTATATACTTTGTAGTTATGGATAATAAAATATCGCACCTAGACGACCATGACTCGTTGCTCTTTGGATCTCGCCAGTGTCTGTACCGCTCCCGGTCCCGCACATCAAATGATCTGATGGCGTTAACGCCCCTCGGTATGTTTGGTATCGTTCTCTCACTCAGGGCTTTGGAGATATCGGGGGAAAGAACGTGCGGCGCGCAAGCTAGGCGCTAAAATTTAGCAATCTCTCAGTAGGGAACCAAATTGATAATCACTAATTTGTGAGAAGTCAATTGTCTGAAGTCTCTCTCTGTTTCGTATCTACAGGTAGGGTTGTGATATTAATTAGAATGGTATTTTTCGCTTAAAAAGAATGTTGTGGGTTCGTAATCGAATGCTGCGATAGGATTTTTGATTATCTGCAATGAATTTTGAACTCTCAAGACGCAATTATGATCAGAACTGAAGTTGAGCTCTACAAATAAGTTGTCATATATCGAGTTATCTCAAATTCGGGTTATATATTTAGACAGGGGCAGTAGAACAGCTAAATATTGAGATGGTATCAATGAAGTCAGCTACGATTTTCGAGTTCAGTTTACTCCTCGCCATTCAGCGCCTAAGTAGGAGAATATCGTTGGTAATAGTATACTCTAAACATGCTCTTAGCCTTAGTTCACGGATTCAGCGCAGTTATTAGTTATTAGAGCTCAGGCCAATTAGTTCAGGCCAGATCTTTATACGTCATGCTTCATTAGCATTTGTATACCTCTCAGATATACATAATTTGCTACAGTGACCCTTCCAATATGCAATCAGAGGCTAGGGTCAAATTTGAGGATGTGTCTGCCTAACCTATTTTGTTGCTGATAAGCTCATATCGCGTAGTCTTCATAATTAATAAGAGGTTGTGTCGTATCCCTACTCATAACGAGTATCTTGGGAAGACATACTCTCGCCAAGACATTTTTGCTTTGACATGAGTTAAAAAATTGATGGCACAGACGTGCCTGAGTTCATTTTGTAGAGGAATGTTCGAATGTTCTTCTCTATCCTTTGCTTCTAAGATACCATTAGTTTTCAGATATTCGGGGTTCGTGGAGCAAACAGGCCGGTTGTAGTGGATGTAAATAGGAACATGCTATGGAGCAATGTTGTAGAAACCCTCTGTGCACATACATATCGAACTGTAGTGCGGCACCCGACAAAAAATGTTGCAAAGTGTAGTGTTTGGTATCCACAACTTTTGGCCACCTTTTTTTGTACGTCTGGGTCCTAGCCGCGTATTTACGTCAGTTATCGAGGTCTACTTGGGCTTACAGGGGGGGTCGTTTTGCAGCTCCGTCCACCTGGAGAGCGAAGTTTGCTTTAGAAGTCCCACCTTGCGTCATGTCAAGAGTCGGATGGGGTCGGGAGGTGTTCTCCGACTTGCACAGGAAAGAGGGCTCGGGAAGTCGATGTAGAGTCAACATGCAGACTGTTACATATCGTACTTCCGCCGAGCTCCTTGGAGATTGCGAGTTACAAGTGTAGATCTGCTCGTGGCGCCTCTTGTGCGAGTCACTGCGGGCTATTAATGTGTGCATGGAGTTCACTTGCTATGGGTCTCCTGTTGGCGAGTCAACTGCGTTTGTGGACCTACTGCAGGAGTCACTGCTGGGCTCTGTTGCGAGTCACTGCTGGGCTCTGTTGCGAGTCACTGCTGGGCTCGGTCCGGACGATAGCATACTGCCCTGGTCAGCGTCAGCTTCAGGCGCTGTCTTGTCAGAAACATAGCAGGCTGAAGTTTGAGCGTGTATTGATACCAGAACAGCCGCGACAGACGGACGGACGAAGGACACGGACTTAACTCTTACTTTGGTCATCTGTACAGCCCGAATGTCACATGAGGTCATGTTTGGAGTTGGGCCGCACTGACTGTGTTCAGCGATACCAGGCTGCTGGTAGTTTGATGCGAATTAACATCCGTGCACAATATCCCAGATGATAACATGTTGACTAAATGGGAGCGGTTATATGACACGTATTGGGTCAGGATTGTGAAACGCTTGTATCCTGCGTTATTGGTACCGGTTTCAGTAAAACATTTAGGTACTAATTTAAGACACAGCTTCTGTTTTCAGAATGTAACGGTGCGCTCATATGACATTAAATGGCTATTAGCTATAGTTAATCTAAAAATATGAGTATTGCCCCTATATCCCTAGCCTTTCTTAACTGGTATTTTGGCATCGATCACAGCCGGACGGGTCATAATACACGTCTGAGTCGTCTCACTTCGCCGTTATTTATATCGTTACATCACTAGGTACCTATTCGTCATGTACCTATAGGTAAAACTGGATTTCAGCAAAACTAGGTTTCTTACAAACAGACACACACACAGACATAAACTTGATCGACTATAATATCGATCGACTATAGTCTATATCCCAAGAGCAGAAAATATTACTTTTATCTCGGTAACACGCTTGTCAGAAATGAGATCAGATCGTTTGCCTTTTTACAGACCCGCAGTATTGGCTTCTTATGACAGTGGTTTGTGCAGACTGTGCCGGGAATCCCCGGCTTCGAGGTTTTAGTTAATTACCTCAGTCTCCCCCCTCCCCCCCCCACCACCACCGCATCCGACGCACTCCCTCCGCCCGGTGGCAGTCACTTCAGAGAAAGCCCTCGTGGCCGATTAGTTTAGTTAGTTCCGGGCTGTAGGAAACGCGGCTTACCGCCCGGCAGGCTCGTCCCAAAGCCACGACGGAATCGATGGGATCGATACATGCATGGCAACCCAGCTCTCTGAAACGAACAGCTCACCGACAACTTAATCCGATGTCTGTGGAGGTCCGGGTACCTACGGATATTAAGGAATTCGAAGGGGAGTTTGAGCGCCTCGACAGCGAAAGTATACGACAAGGGAGCATCCATGTGTGGAACAATAAGTGACTGGCCATTTCCGGACATTGGGTTCGGCTCATCGCGTCCGGGTCTTGATCGGGCCCGGAAATGTCTACCTGTGCACGGGCAGAAAATGCTGAAACGTATCTTAAATGTGAGGATCCAGGCCCAGCCGCAGCTCCCGTTTCGGTCTACTTATTTTCCATTTTTTCAAAAATCAATTTCACGTCCGGATTGAATGTTTTGAATGGATGGGAGTTTACCGGGGTTGAGTGATTCCCGGCTAAGGCAAAGCTTGTCTGCGGCCAGCAAGCTCTGGCCCCCACTACCCTCGATGTTGAGACTCTCCTAGTGTCCGGCGAAATTTTAGAGGTGACTGGCGCTAAAGCAGAGCTTGTTGCCAGACAAGCTCTGGACCCACCACGGACTCGCGGTTATTCTCTAGCTGTCGGAGATATTTACGTAGAAGTCCATAAGTTGTTACTTGTGCGCGGTGCCTGGACTACACCATGGGCCCTGATCGTTCTGTCAAAGCGCAAGCTTTTCCCTCATATGCATCGTTGGCAGTAACACGAACCAAATGGTCTGACCAACAGGCCACTGATCAGCTGTGTCGATAAAGCGACTAGTAACGTCAAGCTCTAGCACCAAATGGGTAGCAACGGTCGTATCGCCGCCATCAGTTCTTATGGGGGAGAGGGGCTTGGCGTTTTACGCTCTTTTGAGCGGCACGTCGAATGCAGCTGGCTATTACGGAATGGGCTCTATGGCACATGTCTTCTTGGACGGCTTGCGCGTTTGACAGAAGATCAGGGCCTGGGGAGTGGATACGTTCGCCGCCTCCTGACCGGTCAACTTGACCTTGAACGCGCACCACGGCTGGCCAAACCTGTTACTCAGGTCATCTCGAGTCCATGTAGAGAACTATGATTTACATAAGCAACATAAATCACTTTCCACATTTATTCCTCATTCTATTTTTATTCCGTAGACTAAGGTCACATAGTGCTTGTTTTAGTAGTAAGTACCGGCTTACATCCAGACATTGTGATTGAATTTCGAATTTGCTCAGACATGGTGTAGAGGAGTGTATTATTGGCTGGGCATTTTTTACTATTGAAATTGAGTGTGGCTTTAATTAATACTGCGGTTAGAGAGGCCTAACAAGACTCACCAGAGGTGGAAGTATTTTAATCTCCGGCATTTTTGGACCTTCATGAGGTAGCTTAACTAGTCTTTGGCGAATGCTTGGGAGGATATGCTACCATAATGCGCCACCGATTATGTATTTATATCCGTTAAGTAGTTGCTAGCATTTTACGCGAAATATAGAAACTAGAAGCATAGCGAAATCTCCGAAATGCCTATGATAATAGATACCGAAATATAATACTATGACCTAGGGAAGAGTAAACATCAATTTTCTCCACCAATTATACCGGCGCTTGTCATTGTATTTTGTCGCAGGCATTTAATATTTATGTTCGCATGCTGCATAGTACATGCCGTCAGGCCATCAACTAAGAGAGGTACGGTGGGTCAGGCCGGCTACATATCAACCGCTGTGTCCGTGCGCCGGCCCGTAGATCATAAATCAGGCATGCCTTGAAACATTGGGGGGGGGGGGGGGAGGAGCTTATTTCTCAAGTTAGCCGGCGCCACCTTAATTTCAGCGACTCAAGACAACTTAATTCGTGAATTTCTGGATATTAGGTGATATCTGACGAAGAAACCAACGCCAACAATGGCAGGATACTGTAAAGCTGCAACACCATTGATCAATGTGGATACATAACGATAAGACGGTAACTGACTTACCTGGCGCCGTAAATCGTGATCATGTGACGGTGAAAGAAACCTTCATTTTCCACTATTAGTGGAAAATTGTACACGTTTTTTACATTGCTATGTAAACGCGGCTAGTGGTAAGTAGCGAGCGCCGAAGCGACTCGAACCCGGGCTGCCACTACCGGGAGAGGTCTAGACTCTAGAGCTCATTGCTCTCAAGGCTATAGAAGCACAGTGCTCTCATCTATAAATATCGCGGAATTAGCGTCAAAATGGTTCGAACATGAAGCCCTTTAACCACATTGCCCCTCCACTTCACACAAGTTCACGACGACTAACATTACACAAGTTGGGTAACAGATGTTCTCAGAGATCAGAGATAACAGCATTTGATATGGTCGCTCAAAATACACATACGCTGTGTGTAAAGCTGTTGGTCCGCTCAACTCGTCGGACGTATACAGTGATCACAGATGCACATTGCGAGGGACGGCAGTGCCCTCAGCGGGGTAACAACACGTTGACGAGCATCCACAGCCGGCGTCCATCAGTGCTGACCAGCATAGTCTGGTGGCCACGTGGACACCGTGTGTGACACTGAACACTGAACAGCCAACACATCCTGAGGTCAGATTTGATCACGCGGTAATTAGGTGCTCAGGCGGGGGAGGTGAGCCATGAGCGTCGGACAGCGGTATAAGGATGGTGTCAGTCGGATGTATCATGTCGGATGAGAGTCAGACGGGTGTCAGAAGGCGTCAGAAAGCGTCAGATGGGTGTCAGATGGTGTCAGACGGGCGTCAGATCGGGATTAGTTCTAGACGGGCGTCAGATGTGTCAAACGGCGTCAGACGGGTGTCAGAAGGCGTCAGACGGATGTCAGAAGGCGTCAGAGCGGGCATTGAATCAGAATGGATGTCAGAACGGTGATTGATTAACACGGGTGTCAGAAAGAGTAGACGGTGGTCAGAAACAGGTGATACAGGAAGGCGTCAAACGGTTGTAGAAAAGAGATCAGACGGTGATAGACGGTGATACAGAAGCAGATATAGACGGTGAATAAGACGGATAAGTCAGAAGGCATCGACAAGAGATAGACGGGATGTAAGAAGGGCGAAAGACGGGTGAAAGACGAGAGCGTCAGAAGGCGCAGACGGTGGTAGACGGATGTCAGAGGCGAAGACGGTGAATAGACAGAAGGTGTCAGAAAGGCCGTCAGACGGTGATAGAAGGCGAATCAGAAGACAGATACATGACCGGTGCGGTACGAAAGGGTGTCAGACGGGGCGAGTCAGAAGGACACAGATACAGAACGCGGTGATAGCGGGTAGTAAGAAAGAGACGATACGAACGGTGATAGACGGGTGTCAGAAGGGCGTCAGACGGTGATAGACGGGCGTCAGAAGGCGTCAGACGGTGGTAGACGGGTGTCAGACGGGCGTCAGACGGCGGTGGCCGGTCCGCGGACGTTGACCGTACATGCGATGCTGACCGCCTCTCGACTGGTGGCCAGAACAGTGACAGTCGGAGGCAGCGGGGTGGCGGTGCACGACTGGTTCACCGTCTCCGCGCGGTGACGCACACCGGAGCCCATTCTGTGGAGACGAAACGGAGAAACAGAATGTCAGCTCAAACTCGTACCATGAATCGTATTTGATTCGTTTTATTTCAACCCATTGTATTAATATGTGCCATTGGGTAACAGGCAATGCATTCAGTTGCATTGCAGTACCTATTGCAATCAAACTTCAGTATGACAACCGTGACTTTGATTACAACAAATCCAGTTATTTGTAAGTTTAGTGTGATTAGAACAGTCACTCATCACATCACACTTGGTGTGTTATTAGCCTTATAGCGCGGCAACCCGGAGGTACCGATGCCCGTGTAGTTGGCTACCCACCTGAGCGTCACGGTGGTATTCTGAGCCTGACGACCAACTCCGAGTCGCGCCATCATCGCACGCAGCAGCTTTCTGCAGCCCAGCTGCATCTTGGCGCTGTTGAGGCTGTACAGGAACGGGTTGGCTGCTGCTGAGCTGACCGCCAGCAGCAGCAGCCAGTCCCGCGTCGGTCCCCCGCAGTACAGCCATCCAGCACGGAGGACAGCTCCGGCAGCCAGCGGGCCCCAGCACACGAGGAAGGCCAGCACGACGAGCAGCAGCAGCGGGCCGCAGCCGGCTGACGAGCCGCTGCCCCGCACGCCCAGAGACGCCTCCACCGTGCGGATCGCCTTGACGTGCGTCCGCGCCACGCAGTAGACGTACATGCAGCTGCAGAGGATGATGGAGGAGGCAGGCACGAACACTGCGCCAGCGACGACCGCTGCCAGGCTGCGCTCAGGCAGATCCAGCGCACAGACGACGTTGCTGCTGCTGCTACTGATGCTGATACTGCTGCTGCTACTGCTGCTGCTGCTGCTGCTGCTGCTACTGATGCTGCTACTGCTGCTGCTGCTGCTGCTGCTGCTGCTGCTGCTGCTGCTGCTGCTGCTGCTGCTGCTGCTGCATGCTGCTAAGATGCTGATAGCCTGACATAGACTGACTTATGCATAGCTGCTGCTGCTGCTGCTGCTGCTGCTGCCACTGCTGCTGCTGCTGCCACTGCTGCTGCCGGAGTCTCCACCACTGCTGCTGCTGCTGCTGACGTCCCCTTCGCTGGCGTACGGCGAGTTCCCGAACGTGAGCCCTGCTCCCGCCAGCAGGCCGCACATCCACACAGCCGCCACACAGCGCGCCACGCCGCGGCGCGTCACGAGGGTCGTGTAGCGCAGCGGCCAGACCAGTGAGGCGCAGCGGTCGCCGGCAATCGCCGCCGTGGTCAGCACTGATGACACGCAGAGCGCCACGACCACAGCGGCTGGGAGGAGGCGGAGCGGACCAGCCGGCGCCGGCGGCGGCAGCAGCAGCGCCGTCGGCAGCGCCAGGCCCAGCAGGCCGTCTGTGAGGCTGAGCGCGAGCAGGAGACTGCTGCCGGCCGTCTGCAGCCGCTGCTGACAGCGCGCCATGCTGACGGCCACCAGCAGGTTCGTCAGCACGATCAGCGCTGAGGTGAAGAGGGCGGCGGCGGTGAAGAGCGCGGCGGAGAGGGCGGACCACGGCAGCGGAGAGGGCAGCGCGGCGTCAGGCTCGGCGGACGCTGTGATGGCCGTGTCGCCTGCTGCAGTGCCGCCGCCGGCTGAGCCGGGCAGGCCGCCCAGCTCACCGGTCAACAGACGCGCCGTCTGGAATAGGGGCGCTTTGTCAGGGTTCATTCGCCGGCTATGGTCACTAGTGGATACAGACAATTGGAGAATAGTTTTGTGGGGGAATGTATTTTCGAATATTTTCAATTTTATTCATTCAAATTTTTCGTCGCAATTTGCTCACCATTGGATCAATAACCCAATACAAACGACTTCGACTTATCTTCTATATCTTCATTTTCGAATAATAAATAGAATTTACGCAACAAATAAATACTCGAAGACAATAAAAATAAAACAAGTAACTGTAGGTACATTCTGTGAAATGGCCACTGAAACCATTTGCCATCTCTTTTGGCACTGTCCCAAGACACAACTGTTTATTAAAGGGTATAGTTCACCTTTAACATAGGGTTTTGAGTTCAGATAGCCAAGTTGTGGCGCATGCTCGAAAATGATTGTGACGAACATTACAAATATAGCCAAAACCTCTTAAATTAATATTAAAATAATTAGATATAATCGGGACGGGTTAATACCGGATAAAACATCAATCGCTAAGAATTGGCTGATTTTGGCTGAGTTGACGGAATGATTAAGTGGCACTGATGAAACGTAAAAGCAACTTGGAGACAGGTTGTAAGTGCTGGAACAAAAAACCAATACTAGATTTAATCAGCGTACTATTCTTATATATATTAGCGCAAATAGAATGTAATTTCAAGTAATCGTACTGCATAGTCGAATATGTTTGACTAGTTGTATCTTGCTATAAAAAGAGTTTTCAAACAACAGTTTGTAACGTAATGCGTAATTTCGACGCCGCTCGCCTGAAACGGGTCATGGCACGCGTACAAATCGTTTTTGGATCTGTCACCTTCTACCGAACCCTGAGCGTACCGAGGCTGGTGCGGCGCGATGGGGTGTTTGAATGTGGCCGCCCGCGGCGCAGCACGCTGTAGTGATGGAGCCGCCGGCGAGATACCGGTACGCAGTGCACCGTTTAGACCGTGGCATGACTTGTTGAACATAATCCAGACGGACGTCCCGCAGAGATGCACGTAGCAGTGTTGCAGCGACGAGTGGGCGGACGCTTACGCTTTCATAGTGCAAATATAATAGTGACATGAAGTAGCCTACTTAAAGGGGTCACGGTGGATGTTGTTTTCAAAGCGTTGTATTTTCCGGCAGGTCGTTGCAGGCAAGTAGCTTGGGGCAAGTACCGAGATGTATAGGGGCGAACGCTCCGTCGACTAAATGATGGTTGCGTGCTTCTCAGCCAGCTGAGGGTTCGCAATTACTTTGAGGAAGGAGAGATATAAATTAATCACCAATTAGATTGACATTTTGTAAATTTGCTTTTTTGCCGCGTAATATATTTTTTTGTTGACTACTAGTAAGTAGTGAATCTTAATTTCTTGCTTCTCTTCATCATTTCTGAGCTTTTTCTCGTTTTTTCAAGGTGAACTATTCCCTTTGAGGAAATACTATCACATATAAAGACAACATCGGGGATTGATTCGAAGGAGGAGAGGTCGCAGGCCAGGCGAGGGACGGGGGGGCTGTGGACAAATCAAATTTGCTCTAGAATCTCATTTAGGTCTAGGTGAAATAGGGACGATGTTGCTCCTCGACATTGTATGACTGTCAAGGGGAAGGGGGTAGGGTCGGGTAGTTTCAGAGATTATTCATCTGTGTGAATTATATCGCTCGGGGGGGGATGGCCCGTGGCCCTTGGTACGTCTGATGCGCACAGAAAGCACCAAATAACGTAACAAAACCCGCACTACCAAACAAGTTCAGTAATGCAAACAGCACCCTGTAATGATAACGCTCAACAGGTCATTACGGTTCCTAATGGTATGACACGCGCATCACAAGTCAGAAAGATGTCCCAGTAAAAAATAACATGCATTAAACTGGTTTTTCTGGCTTGATGCGTCTACATGGATAAGCGATGGTCTAACTTAGAAGCGCTCTGTAACTATCATGATGACGTATACGCCTGTCATACCATAAAGCAAGATACAGTCATCTTCTCAATCAAATAATACTCACAATGATGGGTTTTCATCCTATCTTCTTATAAAACTTGAAGAAAAAAAAACTACATTGCAAAGGTTGGAGACAACGGATATGTAGATAAGATTCGGCAGAATGGGAAGTCCTAAGAAAGCACATGCGTTTGAATGAAAGACTGATTAGTAACTATCTTGGTTGCACATCACCAGCAGTTGTGACAATCGGGTTGGGAACTGTGGCTGTTGTGCCTTCCGACAAAGCAAAGCTTGTGGTACTAATAGCATGCGCTGAACTCACAACTACCATAGACAGCACCAACCACCACACACACACACACACACACACACACACACACACACACACACACAGACACACACACACACACACACACACACACACCACATACTCACACCACATACTCACCTCTTCTTTGCACCTCAGTTGGGTACACTCTAGGGAAAGTATCAAGATCTTGACACCTCCTGAGGTATCCAGAATTATAGAATCTCCAATGTTGGGTCGGAGCACTGCCATACGGTGTCAATATTGATCCAATGTGGGCGGAGCCTGCCATAGGCTTAATGTTTAGGTATCAAGAACTTGATCCTATTTTGGGCAATTTTTACCAAGAACACTTAATTGCAGTAGAAAGCTTTTAGGTGCAGCAACTGGAAGCTGGACTAGATGTAAAATTGCAGTCCAGTGTGTATCACAATTGAGACCATCTAGGCACAACGAGTTGCTGTAAACATATTCCCTTTTTTGGCTAAATCCTCGGCTTTTTAGCACATTAATGTAAGGAGACCTCTTTGAGAGTTCTTAACACCTATTTGCTGCTAATGTTGAGTTTTAGCACAAGGAGGTCTCAGATGACTATCGTGTCCTACGCGTCGGTCTAATTATGCGGACTGTGCAATTTTGACAGCTTAGTCAGCTTCCAGTTGCTGCACCTGAAAGTCTCTTGTCTTACTGCAATTAAGTGTTCTTGTTTGTAAATTTGTTTCAAAAAACTATGGGAATTCATAGTTCTTAATGGATACCGCTAAGCATTAAGCTATGGGAGGCGCTCCGCCAATGACCAAGAGTAGACACTCTCATGGGAACAGGCTCCTCGCGACCATTGGACGCTAAGATCTTGATACCTCAGGAGGTGTCAAGATCTTGATACTTTCCCTAGAGTGTCCCCAACTGACCTGTCTGTTTAGTTTGTGATTGTTTGAACTCTAATTTAGCTAGCGAGATGCAGGCACTGGCACAGTTGTGCCGTGTATGAGAGTATTCTGTATGAGTATGAGTACAACGCGCTGTTGTTTGATTTTACGCTGTTGTTTGTATATAGTTATATTATATGTGTTTGCTAATAAATTAGCCCTTAAGTGGGACAAACTGAAAAAAATAGCATTTGCCTTGTTAAAGTTACAGATCTGTTCTGTTAGGTATGTTAGCCTTCGCCAAAGTGTATTATTTTACTACGGGACTAACATAAAACACGTTAAGTACTTAAACATTCCTCGGTTTGATTTGCTTTATGAGTCAAAGCCGCCTTACTGTCTGAAGGGTTCCCAGTAGCAGGCACGTAGCTAGGGGGGGGGGTGTGTGTGGCCGCTTTCACCTGGAGGCCAGGGGCCCTGGTGCTGACGAGACGGGCCATATACAAATCGAAAGAACCACGCGAAGTGTGGTCTTTAGAGAGTAAATAGCACTTCAGAGGCTCTTTAGGGCCTCCAGGGCCCTCTGAAACACCAGAGGGCCCCTTACACGTTCGGAAGAGCGCTGCACATGTCAGGGGACCCCTACCAAGACCGAAAGGGTCCCTGAGCTGTTCAGAGGGTCCCCTGAACACGTCAAATGGCCCCTAGCCAGCATCGTGAGACTCCAGGACAGGTCGAAGGTTCCTCTGAGCATGTCGGCAAGGCGACAAAGCAGCCAGCGCAGTCCCCTGCCAGGTCGGAAGGGCCCCTTAGAAGGTTGGGGGCCCCTGGACAGACCAGAGGGCCCCTGGGAAGTTTAAAGAGCCCCTGTGCACGTCAGAGGGCCCTTGACCAGACAGAAAATGCCCCTGAGCAGGTCAGAGGGCCCCTAAACACGTCGAATGGGCCCCTAGCCAGCAGTAGCACAGAGGCCCCCGTGGCGACGCTTTTGAAAAGCTCATATCTTTGCAACCGCACGTCCGATTGACAAACGGGCTTCTTTGCTGAGTAGCCACATCCAACCTATCCTGTTCTTTACCAGTGCCGACTCATGTGGGTGACTACCACTGCGCGTGGCGCGTGCCGCGTGAGGGATGTTGAAAGGTGTTTTGTCGAAAAAAAAAACTCTGCAACGGTTGGGCTGATTGTGTTCGAATTTTGTGTGTTGTTAGGGACCCTTCAGCCGCCGCTTTTCCACTAGTCAGGGGTGCGGTGCCTCAGCACGTGCGCACGTGCACATCCCTATTCTATATCTCAGGAACGGCCGAACCGATTATCTTCCAATTTGGTGTGTGGTGGTTAGGGATCCCTCAGCCGCCGCTTTTCCACAAGTCAGGGGTGCGGTGCCTCTGCACGTGCGCACATGCACACCCCTATTCTATCTCTCAGAAACGACTGAACCGATTGTGTTCGAATTTGGTGAGTGGTTAGGGACCTCTCAGCCGCCATCTTTCAAAAAGTTAGGGTGGGTGGATCTGCACGTGCGCACGTGCGCACTTTTTTGTATCTCATAAACTACTTGCCCGATCGAGTTGAAATTCACCATACATTTCCTTCGCGCTCGCTCGTTCATCGCCAGCTACGGCGCTTTACTGGTAAAAATATATCCATGATGTTGCATTCGCATTCAAATATGCATTCGGCGACCCCTCAGATATCGCTCAAAATGATACCACAGATCTAGACCTCATATCCGCAATATTACCGCAGCACACTCAGTCGTTTAGCAGTTAGAGGTGAAAATAGTTTTTTAAGGTACTACCAAGGCCCTATAACGGTACCACCGGCGACCCCTGCGATTTCGCTGAAACTCACACCATACAACTTCTATGGCACCCTGATCACACAACTAAAATATATAAGCAGCACACTTATTAGTTTCGACGCTTGAGGTGAAACATGAAAGATAACTGAATCGGCGAACCCCATACGATTTCGCTGAAATCACACATACAACCTCTATGGCACTCATTCACACCTAAAATATCTAAGCAGCACACTCATTACTTTCGACGCTAGAGGTGAAAACATGAAAATGACTGAAACCGGCGACCCCTACGATTTGGCTGAAATTCACACCATACAA
Source organism: Semibalanus balanoides (assembly GCA_014673585.1). Lineage (NCBI taxonomy): Eukaryota > Metazoa > Arthropoda > Thecostraca > Balanomorpha > Balanidae > Semibalanus > Semibalanus balanoides. The sequence continues at coordinate 26,534 of VOPJ01016276.1, read as the reverse complement.
CTTCTATGGCACCCTCATCACACACCTAAAATAGTGTTCTATTGCCCTGCCTAAAATATCTAAGCAGCACACCAATTGGTTTCGACGCTAGAGGTGAAAACATGAAAATAACTGAAATCGGTGACCCCTACGATTTCGCTGAAATTCACAGCATACATCCTCTATGATACCCTCATCACACACGCAAAATATCTAAGCTGCACACTCATTGGTTTGGCCACTAGAGGTGAAAACATTGTAATGACTGAAACCGGTGACCCCCGCAATTTCGCTGAAATTCACACCATACAACGTCTTTAGTGCAACTATCACTCACCTAAAATATCTAAGCGGACACAGTCATTATCTTGGCCGCTAGAGATTTAAAGGGAATAGTTCACCTTTAACATAGGGGTTTTGATTGAATAGCCAAGTTGTGGCGCCATGCTCGAAAATGACTGTGACGCTTTCACATTTTCGAAGAAAGCCTCTATTATTTTAATATTCAGTCCTAAAAGTCGGGACGGGTATACCCGGTAACTCCAATCGCGATTGGCTGATTTGGCTGAGCTGACGTATGATGTATGACGCACAATGACGTAAACTGGGGAAAGTGTAAGTGCTGGACAAAACCATACTGTTTCAGTACCTCATTATTTGTGTTGCAAGAATGAACTTTGTCAGGTAATGCTATGCATAATGATTTTGATGTTTAAATCTTCTATAAAACATTTTTTCTAAACAACGTTCTGTAGCGTATGCGTAGCNGGACGTGGGGGGCCACGCATAACGTGAACCACCAGTGTGCCGAGCGCCTGACCGACCGTCGGTGGCGGTCGGGGCGGACGCAAGTAACTGAAATAGTGGGCGGGCGGTTCAAAAAGCGAAGTGCGATGGCAATCACAGTGGAGTAACTACTGATGACGTATGCGAAACGTCACGGGGATTGTTGACGTCTGAATATGACCACATATGACCAACGGTTTTTGCGTTAAAATCAGCAACTTAGGAGTCGCTTTGGAGTGAAAATTCTCGGATTTTGGGGTTTCTCAGCACACCCGACAATCTGGCTATCTCAGTTAAAAACTAATGTTAAAGGTGCTATTTTCCCTTTAATTGTTTTAGGTTTTAATAATTTCTGAGCTCATTTCAAATTTGTATGACTTTTTTAAATGTACATTATGAAACATTATCTTTGTTCTTATGAACCCAAAATATTGGTACCTTACAAAATTGACCCCCACCCCATTACTGTTTAAGTGAAATGTGCTTAACAATGCTACTGTTATACTTCTAACTTTCAGTTTCACCAAAGGCACCAAAGGCAAACACCAAAACATAAGTCATGGAAGTGATAGTCGAAGAAAATAAACACCCAAACCTAAACGTTAATTTTTGTGACCTTACCCTGATGAATGGTTAAGGATACTTACACGGATTTTTACTACAATTAGGGGAGAATGGGGAACGATAAAACATTTCTGCTTTGGTCCTTGTAGTGGACATGCAAATCACTACATAACATGTACATTGTACACATATCTATCAAAAAACATATTTTACATTTGAGCCATCAGATATAATTCAGCTGGTACAACGCAAGCTTTCTGGATATTATATTTTTTCTTCAAAATTGCAGGTAACGCTGAATGAGTCAAAAGTAGTTTGATCCTACTTTTAACATAAAGCTTATGAGTTTTACGTATTTCTATCGAAGTGTTTACGGATTCAAATTCCATTTCAAGCACGATATTTAAAACAGCACATTTTTACTTTTTACATGCGAGTGTTGCAACCAGAGTTGTCCCTTTTGAAGGACACCATTCAGGATACAAATGATCATGAAAATAGAAAGACATTCTTTCCAAACACAAATTTTCGAGACCAATACAAATTTTCGACAATGCCATTGGGGGGGGGGGGGCAGACTTTGCCCGTGAGACATGTCTTTAATGTATTGCCGTCGGAGAGCTTAACCTTGGGACCAAATGTTTTAATTTAATATTTAGCTTGTTGTTATATAGTTACCTACTGCAGGCTCAGGCACAATTATTAATGTCTAAGAATCATGCACAAACGATAAAAATAGCGCTCTAATCATGCACCATGTGACCTTTGGACGAACCCTTTAAAAAGCGCTCCAAGCCACTCTTGCGTCAGTTAATGGCAGGACCCGGCGCCATTGGCATCAACACCACTATTTCTAAACTAAACTTCTGGAAACTGTCGCAGAAGGCGGCACCCCACGTGTTTAAACGCAATTGACAAGTTCCTTTTCCTGTAGTTCGGTGCTTTCCCAGTCTCCCCTATACATAAATTTGTGCTATGTAAAGGATATCCGTTATCGCCCTTGTTTATTTTGTAGACTGCACCATAACGCATGCCTGACTCCTGTTTGAACTATACCCCAACACATGCCTGCTTGGTAGATTGCATTGCAACACATGCCTGTGTGGTAGACTGTACCGCAACACATGCCTGCGTGGTGGACTGTACCGCAACACATGCCTGCTTGGTAGATTGCACTGCAACACATGCCTGCGAGGTAGACTGTACCGCAAAACATGCCTGCGTGGTGTACTGTACCGCAACACATGCCTGCTTGGTAGACTGTACCGCAACACATGCCTGCGTGGTGGACTGTACCGCAACACATGCCTGCATGGTAGACTGCTCGCAACACCTAAAGTCTTCTACTTTTTAGCAGGTAGGTATTGTATTTCGCTTTGACAGCAGATCTGTGTGGCTGTGCGCTTGGGTGCTCTGAAGGAATCCGTTACCGTGTACTCTGTGATTGATGATTCAGCAGAGATTATTTCCAGACATACTGTGCTGCACAGTAGGTATCGGTTATCGCATCATGTGCCGTTTACCAGGTGTTCGTAATCGTGTTCTGAACAATGCAGAAGGTATTGCTTACCGTCTGCTGTATGAACTGTTCAGTATTCAGAACGTAGCTGTTACCGTGTATTTTGGCGTTTGCGCGATGTGCTGCGTGTTCAGTGTCTTGTAGAAGACTTTCAGCTCCAGAATGTTCTCCGGTAGCTCCTTGATGTCGTTAGGCGTCAGTTCGCTGAGGTTCAGCTTCATCCGTCCCAATGCAGTTGCCTGAGGGCACCCAGACCAACAGCTCTATTTTCTCAGGGAGTGGTCAATGGGTCATGGCAGCTTACTGAATAATGAATATTAACTAACTAGGTCGGGGAAGAATGAAATAGTTTTGCTGCTATGTATGCCAACACTTTTACATAACCGGCACAAAGGTAGTCCTAAAAACGGACTCGATATTTGAAGCTGAAATGCGATAGGGAACGTCAGAAGACCCAATTAAGCATCTCAAGTTCATGACCACTTCAGCCATTACTCTAAAAGCCGATGAGTTCATTAAGTCCCTCATGCTGAAGTCAAACATTCCTTGTCACAACATTCCATTATTTGAATACGGACAAATGGACATGCTAGAGGAAAAGATGGACATGCAGATGACGGTTGTCAGCCGACGTACCAGGTATGTTTGTCTCGGCCACATGGCCATAGACTGGAACACGTTGTAGGAGGTCTCGTAGCAGGCGGGCGGACAGTGACAGGAGGCGTCACTCTGGCGGTCCAACTGCTCGTGGACACGCTGCGAGCACTCCAAATCACCACCTGTTGGCGTACGCTGTCAGCAGCATGAACGAATTGAAGATCTCGGAAGTTATCGGTGGCGTTGCCGTTACTTGTTCATACCAAGATCAAGACAGCACACCAAGACATCAATAACGTCGTGCGAAAATAACGTTAAAAGCAAAACAAAACAAAACGGAAGAGTGAAGAAGTTTGTATCCTTCCCTTTAAAACACAAGAACAGCGATATTGCATTTTGCATATTCTCGTAGATATGTACAACTTAAGGATGGTAAGCAAACCTAAGAACCATAATGCAATCGTCCATCAATAAAATCAAAATTTACTCAATAAGACGCCAGTTCCTACAGCTTTGGAGATCCTTTCAAAAATATTTGCCCTGCATGTTTGTGGGTTAATGACTGTGTTTACTTTTAGTGATTTATTAGCGTACTCGAAGCACACGGAAACTCATTAAGGATGGTGATTAATTGGTGGCTGTTTATTGCAGTGCTTATCTTCTCGGATCATTGAGACTTCTGGCAACAAAAACACAAGCCTACAGAACCTCCTTTGCATCGATCAGCAGCACCAACTATCTTTGATTACGCATCATTAGCCGTGTTCACGATGGATTATTTTGCGCAAAATGTTTTAAACATCTTAAGATGTTTTGAAATGTTTTAGTATGAAAGTTTTAGTATACGTATTCTTTCCTTAACTACACAACTTTTGAAAACGATTTTTGTCTTGAAATGTCTCTCAGAATTTGTATGGCTGGTAAGAATATAGTTATATATAAATGGAATGTAATAACCAGTAACCTCATACTAATTAAAAGAGATAAAATGACAAAAAATATATTGAATATTTCGCCGTTGCGGCTTCTTTTGCTACAAACACTTTTAAATACAAAACACAGAAATCATCGAAACACAGTCAAGAATCATAAGCACATGATATGTCTGAAAGACCACTAGCGTTTTTCTAAACTGCTTTTCATGATCCAAATTTGGATCATGAAAAGCAGTTTAGAAAAACGCTAGTGGCCTTTCAGACATATCATGTGCTTATGATTCTTATTACATTCTATTACATACTATTTAATCATTACATACTATTTTAATATATAATTTAGTTATTACATTCTATTTAATCATTATGATCAACCTCAATCAGAGTTTCAATCATCTCAGATCTAAAGAATATAGTATGTTACAAAAATTGCGGTTTTGTGTTAATTAGCAAGATAATTATGTATAGGTTAGCTGTGATGTGATCTTCACCTACTGACACTTTTCAGAACATCTCGAAACATCTCGTACTCAGGCACGCTATTGGTCGCTCAACAAAGCGAACTCCCCTTTACTCATAATGGACTCGCCTCCAGCGAATCGCTTCTAGCGAATTAATGCGCCATGCGAAGGCAGACCTGTGATCCTTGACGCTGCCAGATTGAGTAACTAATATGGCGGTATGCTTAACTGAACGAATGGACACTAGACGCATATGTTCTTTAGAATCGGACAATTCGAATCATAATCTTGTAGTGAGCTCATTTCATGTTTCCGTAACTCTTGAATAATGATAATATCGCCTAAATCAGTAACTTATTTTTCTTTGGATATATCGTATACTAAAACTTTCATACTAAAACATTTCAAAACATCTTAAGATCATTTCGCGCAAAAAAAACCATCGTGAAAACGGCTATTAAGTCATATTCACGGATGCTGGTATAGGAACGCTAACGTTTTTCGGATGAGAAAAAAACAAATCCTGGAGCTTTCTGAATGCCGAACATCATTGTTCGCAGAAGCGCAAGGTATTTTCTCATACAACTATTGTTTTAATCTGCGATACGATTTCGTTACTTTTACTGGTTAAATTATTATATTTGACAATCACAAAATACAAATATCTCAATGCCTCATCGTTTTGAAGCACGGAAGCTGTCCACAGAATAATAAAACATCTTATTAGAAACAGCTGTGGTGTACACAAGCAACCCAGGGGTGTAGTTTCCTATTTAATTGAGAGGGCTTCAGCCCCCTCCCCCCACTTGGCTTTAGCCCCAAGCTTAGATGAGAAAGTGGGTCGAATCCGAGAATAAATAAGTATATTTTGTGGATTATGATGGTACCTAAAGCGATTTTTCCTCCTCACCCCCCCCCCAAACGTCTCTCGAGAAGCTATTACCGTACATAGGTGTCTTTAAGGGCTAGAGACACCTATGTACGGTAGTGTGAAACAGTCTTTGAAATCTGACTATGTTTCATTTAACCCTATTCTGGGACGGATCAAAAGTATACGAATCTGTCGGCCCCCCCCCCTACTTGGCCTCCCTCAGCAGATCTCGGCTCTTATGAGAGATAAAATCATGAAATTTGGTGGGTTAGTAGGTAAATGAAGATTTTTAATTAAACAAAACAAAATGAATTACCTTTTGTTAGTATATTCAAGGTCAAATAACGCCAACAAAGGTCAAAGTTGCCAAAAAATGAAGCTTTCAGGAAACATTGCCACTATCTCGGAAACTATGGCAGCCAGAAGGAATCCACAAAAGCACTGGAAAGCTGTGCAATTCCCCTTTTGCCAAAATATCCATCGTGTTTCTTTCGTCAAGACAGATTCAAACACACTAATTTGGGCCAATTCTGGTAAATTCCAAAATTTGGTCACGGGTCAAGGTCAAGGTGACCTAAGTAGATCAAGCTGCATATGACAAGATGCGACTTGGTGATACAAACGTGTTCGCACCGGTTGCGAGTCTCTACGGTCACCCTGTGACGAGTTATTGGCAAACAATGTTCGTGACTTTGAACGACCTATCAAAAGGTTATTGACGAAAATTGTACCCAGGTCATCGGAAAAGGCCTAAGATGACATGATGCTGATATACTTGGACTGTTAAAGTGTGTTTTTAGTTTTTACGAGCGAGCGCGAAGCGCTCGCTCGTCTTTACGTGGTGCAGGGGAAAATCTGATTAAGAACGACCACACCCGACCCGTGGCGACGCTTTTGAGAAGCTTATATCTTTGCAGCCGCACGTCCGATTGACAAACGGGCTTCTTTGCTGAGTAGTCCCATCCAATCAATTCTGTTTTTTATCAGTGTCGGCTCATGTGGGTGACTACCACTGCGCGTGGCTCGTGCCGCGCAAGGGGGTGTTAAAAGGTGTTTTGTCGCACAAACTCCGCAACGGCTGGGCTGATTGTGATCGAATTTGGTGTGTGGTTACGGACCCCTCAGCCGCCGCTTTTCCACTAGGCAGGGCCTCTGCACGTGCGCACGTGCACACCCCTATTCTATATCTAAGGAACGGCTAAACCGATTAAGTTCAAATTTGGTGTGTGGTTAGGGACCCCTCAGCCGCCGCTTTTCCACAGCTCAATGGTAGGGTGCCTCTGCACGTACGCACGTGCACACCCCTATTATATATCTAAGGAACGGCTGAACGGATTGTGTTCGAATTTGGTATGTGTTTGGTTGACTTTTCAGCCGCTGCATTTCCGCAAGTCACGGGTCGGTGTCTCTGCACCCGCGCACCCTTTTTGTATCTCAGAAACTACTTGCCCGATTGAGTTGAAATTCACTATACCTTCGCACTCGCTCGTTCATTGCCAACCTCGGTGCTTTACTGGCATATGTACAAGGGCGGATCCAGGGGGCCAAAGGGGCCATGCCCCCCCCAAGGTCCTGGAAATATGTTTTGCCCCCGCCCCAAACGGTCGGACGTACAGCTGTAAAAAGTGCTTTTGCAACAGTCAAAATACAGCCGCACACAGTGAAAACTAAAAAAATTCGCGCCGCTTCGCGGCATGACACAAAATACACAATTGTTTAATGATAAAAATTGGGAAAATATGAAAATAAATTAATTAAGTGTCTGGCAGTCTCCCCTTGGCGGTACCTATTTGCTATGTGTCCAAGCTTCTGGACCAAAATGCTTATAGTGGGACCAGGCCAGGACCATCTCCCCAAGCCATTTCGTCCCAGGTTCCTCCAGATCCGCAGGGACCATTTATGTGCGGAAAAGCCGTTCTGCCGCTTGCTGTTTTCAAACCATTTGCACTGTTACCAATGTTTGTTGCAGTTCGGTGCATATGTATACAGTTATTATTATTCCATATACCTAAGATATTAAGCACTTACTACCACCGATCATCGTGATTTACTATCCAAAGAATATATTTATTAAAAACTACCTTAATTTCAATATTTTTATAACACCGAAATGTGCAACCAGGCAAAGGGGTTATTTGAGTCTGGTTCCAATATTAAATTGTTGTTTTCCACGAACTAAAATTAAACTTTTACGCCACTTCGCGGCGTCACATCGGTCGCCATCGTCATAACGAAGCCATCGCCATCATCTTCGTGTCATGTAACGGTGAATTGGATGAATAGCATGTCAAGCCTTTTGTTCTCTACAAGGCGAACCTCCTATGTTTCTGGGGTTTATCAGGCAAACCCGTAACAAATTTGTGCCGCTTCGCGGCGCTAAATAACAAATACCTATTTGAATACAAAGTCCACATTACACAATGCTGCAAAGGCGTACATACACGCATACAAATGGGTTACATTTTTGCGTCACATCAGCCCAGCCCCCCACTCAAAAATTATCGCCGATGCCCTTGGGTACAGTTGACAACTGAAATAGTTTTGCTCTGGTACTGTAAGGCAATATCGGAACAATACAAACTTCAGGCTGAAATCTTTCCTTTTTCGATAACCAAAGAAGCCGAAAAAACTAAAAAATACAATAAAATAAGATAAGAAATCATGTGCTGGCAAAAAAGTGGACCAAATATGGGAAGAAATTCGAAATTGGGTTTGCCCCCCCCCCAAAAAAAAAACGGCCGGCTGTATCCGCCCTTGTATATGTAGTGTATTTGAAGTTTTCACCATACGTTTAAAAGGGTATGATATACATTTAACCTGACTTTAGGACATCAAACATTAAGATATTCACCCGAAATTTCAACACATAATTATTGGCATGTTATGTATTACATGTATTCCTTTTTAAACGTCATGAACATCAAAAACATTTCATTTTTAAAACAAAAATAAGTTTTTCAATAAAATTCATTTTTATAATCATTTTTTTTTTTAGATAGTCATTTAAAAGTCCATTCAACTTAATTCTGACATGTCTTTCTGATACTTAAAAAATCCAAGAGCGATTAACCAATAACCATGGCAAGGATTTGGTTCAGAACGGCCAAACATGCCCTCCTAAAAATGGTCTTAAAAATCGTTCATCTAGAGGGGACGGATCCTGACATAAGGTTTTTGAGACAAACATCATGCGATGTGCAATGAAATGTGAGGAAAAGTCATCAAGTTTACTGAATCTAAGTTGCTTATTTAACTAACTGTACATACGCGAAAAATATCAGAGGGGGGACGGGTTTCGGCCCCTCCCATATTATCTCGAAAACTATGCAACGTATAGCTAAGCGGAAAACGGAGTTAGATAGCTCGAGAAAAGCTCTATCGAAAGCACCGAAATCCTTGTTTAACCCTATTCCCTGCGGGCGGCCAGAATTACGTTAACCTGAGGGGGAAGATTCTGCATCCCCCTCCCACAGAAATCTCGAGAACCGCTGGGCAGATTTCGATGGGACAAACACCATTCGATTTTTCGACCGAGTCAAGACACAACGGATCGAACAGATTCGATCCGTTGTGACAAGATCTTTTCTAAATCTCGAAATTTCTTTTTTGTTAAAAAATTGGGGGTCAGGGGCAAATTTTTTAAAGGTTATTGCGGCAATGTGATTCGACCGATTATCATGCCCGAAATGTTTTTGAGCTTCCAATGTAATCGTCTCCAGTATATAAAGGGGACAAGTACCAAAATGAAAATTCATAGGCGTACTCAGGAATGAAAAATGGAGGGATTTTCTGATAATAAATATATGCTGTACATGATTGTTTGGGACGATAGTAACGTCACATGTGGGCTTTGTTACTGTAATTTGTAAAATAAAATATATTGCACATAGGCGGATCCAGGTTAACAACGTGGGGGGAACCATGTGCGGAACGCCTTTTGTTATCTTAATATTTTGAAGTTCGGCCTTATTTGACGGAGGACATCGCCTCTCATTTTATGTACCTGAGTGCGCCTCTGCCCCAAAATATGGATAATCCAAGTATGTATGACGTATATAGCTGTGGCATAGCTTCTGACGCTTTTATTTAAAAAAAAAAAATCCACCGTAAACTACGAAAGAAGTATGCGCCGCACAACCACATTCAAAATGACCTCCCCAAAACATGAGCCTGGAGCCACCTCTACCAGATTGATTTTTTCTAAAAACTTGACACATTACGCGTCATTCAATTCTCGGAAAAGTCCAAAAGTTTCAAAACGCTAGGCGTAACGGTATAGAATCGGCAGGCGAAAAACTACCTTCGGGATATAATCTGCCCACTGCAGGGAATAGGGTTAAGTCAGGTCAATATTAATTTCACCAGAGGTCATTAAAGATCAGATTTTCCAGATTTAGGACTTTGCTACAGATACCCACAATTGTTTCGGAAACTATAATAGCTAGGAGCAAACGGGAAATATCAAAAGCTCTTGAAATTTGCAGTCGACTTTTTGTCATCACATTTGACCTCAGGTTAACAGTTTAGGCTCCAGAGGTCATCAAAGTCCGCCCATCTAGCTCAGTGGGAGAGCGCTGGTCTTCTGACCTATCTCAGTAGTGGCAGCCTGGGTTCGAGTCGCTTCGGCGTTTGCTATTTGCTCCTGACTGGGATGGCCTGCGGCCGTGCAGCGTCGCACTCAAGGCCAGGTGACGTCAGCAGCGAGCGGGGCCAGGTATGTCGGGCACGTAAAACTTTCGTCACTTAAATCTGCCGACCAACAGGAATTGCCCGATCGGGTGGTGAGGTCAGGACCAGCGCAACAAGCTTTGCTTAGCGCGGGTCCTGACCTCGGAAAGCCATCCATACAAAACATTCGGACTAAATTTTAAAAAGATAAAAAATACTATTTTGGGAAAAAAGATGTTTTGCTAACAACTAATACAAAACTGTTTTGCAAATAACTTTTTAACTAATTAAGATAAATAAGGACATTAGACGCCATCATGTTTGTCTCGTCTAGGCGCTTCGAATCGCAAAAGCGCAAGGTATTGTCTCATAAAGCTATTGTTTTTATCTGACGAAACGATCTCGTTACTTTTACTGGTGAAATTATTGGAATTGACAATCATCAAATACAAGCATCTCAGTCCTAGATTGCAAGGTGTTTACAAGGTTAGGTCAACTGAGAAATTTGACCTCAGGTCAAGGTTAAGTGGTGACCCAAGTAGGTTATGTTGCAAATTGCGAGACGTTTCTCGACGAAACAAAAACATTGGTACCATTTTCACGTTTTATCTTCATTCTGTCGAGAGTTATTGATAAACAAGTGTTGGTGGTCACGAAATTGACCCTGACTATAGGTCAACGATATCAGAAATCAGAGAAAAAATGCATCTATGACCTTATGACATCCTGCAAGTTTGAAACCGATCGTTCCAAAACTGTGTCTGCATACGACCAAAAACGTTTCGGAGGTTAGGTCATCACGTGACTTGACCTGAGATGAACTGAGGCCAATAATTGTACATAATGTGGGTAGTTTATTGTCAAACAAGTATACAAAAAACGGCGGCGCTGCGCGCCGCCGTTTTTCCGCTTAATTCTACGGAACAAAAAACCGGTGGGGTGGGCCGAATTAAGCCCCCCAGGGGTGTGTTAACCCGCCGCCGGCCGGTGCTCGCGCCACCTTCCTCGGGCCGGGGGGGCGTTTCGGACGCCCCCTTCTAACTCGGCTCCCATGGTTACACATTAAACCAAAAACACCATTCGAGAGGTCGTCAAAGCGATTTCGGAAATGATTTCAGTTCAAAATTTTCAATCATGCCATGTTTGCGGTTTCACCAGAGATTATCAAAGGTCAGATTTTCCATATTTAGGACGTAGGCTCCAAATACCCCAAATTAATTGATCGGAAAGTATGATAGCTAGGAGCAAACGATTAAGGATTCAATAGGTAGCTATTGAAATTTGCAATCGCACCCAAGTCCTCAACTTTCATCTCAGGTCAATATTTCGGGCTCCAGAGGTCATCGAAAGTCAAAAAGTCTGTTTTTTGCCCAAAATGCTTTCACGAATAACTGTTTACTTAAGAGAAGTAGGGGAAATATTATGACACCATCGTATTTGTCTCGTCAAGGCGCTTCGAATCATTATATGGTTACCAGGTTAGGTCAACCTAAAAATTTGACCTCAGGTCAAGGTCAAGTGGTGACCCAATAAGGTCATGTCGCATATTGGGAGACGCGTCTTGACGAGATTGGTGCTGTATTCACTTCTCTATCTGAATTGTATCAAGAGTTATGGACAACAAATGTTGGTGACCTCGGATGACCTCGGCTGACCCTGTAGGGATACTAGAGCAAAGACTGCACATCGATCTTCAAGAATTACCTATAATAACATGATAAAGAAGGAATTGGGTTGATATCATGCGTATCCTAAGAATGGAAAGCATTTGGGAATATCTTTCCCCATTGACTTATAATGGAGGAGTTCAAGAAAATTGACCTGAAACCTTATTTCACCATATACAAAATCCGAGAAAATGAACAACTATATATGTAGTAAACGCCTCTCTATGAAATCCTGTAAAGTAAGAAACCGGATCAAACCTAAAAAACTCTGGCTTTGGTAGCGACCGCAAAACTTTTTTGGAGGCGGTGTCACATAACCCGGCCTTCGTGACCTGACCTGGACATGACCTGAAGTAAAAAAATAGAGAGGCTGGGCAAAAAATCAATGAACAGGTACTGAAAATTTGGCGGCGCTACGCACCGCCGCTTTCTCGATATCCTGGAAAAACCTGAGGGGTGGCGTCTACCCCCCCGGCCCGGCGCGGGTTAAGAAGGACCACTGTTTCGTCATTGTCGAATGGCCAGAAACGCCGTGTGAGACGCGGAGCGGTTCGAAGGGAGCGCATAGTACGGCTCCGCAGTTTGATGGTCACAATAACGATGCGGGTAAAGCAACCTTAATTTTGAAAGGCGATAGCCTCGAGTGGTAGCTTTAGTGGGACAGAATTTTATGATAGCCATGAGGTTCGCTCGTGTTACCAAGTCATAAAACAGTTTTTAATAGAATATCTGTAACACCAANTCAACCTAATTGTTTTTCGCAGCAAGAGGAAGAAATGCCCAATGCCCACTGCGCATTACATGAAAAATTGCTTCAGGGTCATTGTATACAGGGGCGGATCCAGGGGGGCCACGGGGCCATGGCCCCCCCCCCAAAGGGCCTGAGACTATGATTTGGCCCCCCCCAAAGGTCGGACAAATTGGAAATTTATCGTAAAAATTGCCTTTGCAGCAGTAAAAATCCAGCTTTTCTCAGTCAAAAACTGGAAAATTTCGCGTCCGTTTTCGCGGCATGGACACAAGTTTGGCAATGCCTATACCAAATTTTTGAAAATTAGGAAAGCGAATTGTAGCGTACTTTAGTGTCTGCAGAGCTCTCCCTAGGCGTGATTACTGACCACAGATACCACGCTTACTGATAGACAGATACCCACACCACAGATTACTGACACCTGACCACGCACCGGCGCCCCTCCGTGACTGCCCTTCTCCGGACCATGACGGCGTCCCTCCGGCTATTGAATGGCCCCCAACAAATGCTGAAGGCACAACGATCCACGTGCGGAAGCCGACCAAATTTTGCGGCCAATATGGATGGCGCTCCAGTCGATGGGTGGCACCTCTACAGTTAGACATCATTCAACTTGGTCCTCTGTGTTTACATTTCTGCAAACGCCACTGATCCAATTCTCATCGTGGCGCCCCACTTTCAAAATGTGGCGCCACCCCTTGAATAACAGATTTGCAACATTTGGTGGCAATGATAGCCTTCTGTAGCGGCAGAGATGCTTCCAAAGGCGAAAAATTTTTTGCCTCTAAATGGGCACAATAAATAAAAGGGCACGTGAAATTCTCAAGATCCTCGAGGCGGGCCCAGGAAGGATCCACATTATATGCATGGACAAAGGACGTCTTTTCTGACTGACACGGCTGAATATCACTTTATCGAGCGGCAGCATGATGCCTACCAAGGACGGCATAGATGCAATGTTGTCTTACGGCGCAGGGGCTCAATGCTTTTATCCGAGGGCGGGGCTAAATGTCACTTCCAGGGGGCTGTGAAGCCCACTGATCTCCGGACCCGACATGGTGCACATACCCGAACCTTGATTCCAGGGCCACTTGGCGCTCAGAACGGCCCAAATGGAGATTGAAATGCACCTAAAACAAAAACACGACATTTTATGTAGAGGCCAGGTTGTCTTTTTGAGGTGCAAGCTTAGTTCTGTATGTACTCGTTAGCGCACTGTTTTACAAAAAAAAAAAAAAATATAAAAAACAAAAAAATCCTGATTGTTCAGCAACCCAGATACTCCCGAGAGCAGCAGTGAACAGCTTTGTCTGGGCTGGATGGATATACATTGTTCGTCCCTTTCAGCCGACCCACCTCAAGTAACTTCAGTCGGTCTGGACCGCCCTTACGCGAAGTTGGTGAGTGATTTTAATAATACTTGATTATTATTACATTTGGTGTAATATGCTTTAGCGGAAAAGTGGGTGTTCTGTGCTTGGTGGTATTTGCTGATCTTAATGTGATTTTGTGTGGTCGTGTTTATGTGATTTTTTCTCCGATTTTTTACTTTCTTTTCGAAACGACATTAAGTGCGGTTTCCCGTTAAAAAATGTTTTCTTTTCCGAAAAAAGTTGTTTTTTTCGAAAAAAAGGTTGTTTTTCCAAAAAAAGTGTGATTTCCCCACCTTTTTATTATCTCGAATGCCAAATAAGGTGAGAAGCCCAAATCCGATGAGAAAGAAAATGGGGGTACCTTTTTGCCAAAAAAAGTTGGCCCCCCCAAACCGAGCGGCTGGATCCGCCCCTGATTGTATATTCAGAATCTGATTCAGAAGAGTGGTGTTCCTTTATAAGGCAATTACGACCACAATTATATCACTTTTATACTGCATTTAAAATCAAATTTGGCAACTAAATCAATATTGGTATGATGGAACAGATTAGAAAGGATTATATTATAATCAGATGATACCTAAGCATATCGTAAGGTGCTTAGTGCTACTGCTATGAGTTACGCTGCAAACCAGCTTAGTTCCTATTATAGTAGAAAGCAACACCCTTAAAAAACGCTTTTAAACCAACGACATCAAAGCAATGAATGCCATGACATACTGTTTACATGCCATTGAATAGGTGTCATTGAATCACCATTTAGGTTATCACAATCGGATTATGCACACTTCAGAGTCATCAATAAATCATATCGTGATGTTCAACCTAACTTCCGAACTGGTGAGAGTTTCGCTGGATTTCGCTGACCCACAGCGCAGCTTCCTGTCTATCTGGTCATCGGACAGAGTTGAGTGGCTGTGAGTGTCCTGAGCCGATGCGCTGATCAGTGTGCGATAGCGTATCTGATACCGCAGCAGTGTTGGTCAGTAAGTGATAGTGATGAGTGAAAGGTTAGCAGCCGATTCGAGATATTATACACGTTCATTGCATTCGGATGTATATGCATGCAGTGACCAGCCTCATTTGAGACATTTGACACATTCGAAACTTTCGTCGAAATGGTATTGTTCGCAGCCGACTAGAAATGTGTCCAAGTGCGGATCTAGGGGGGGCAAAGGGGCCATGCCCCCCAAAAAATCCTGAGACTATGTTTCCCCCCCAAACGGTTGGACGTACAGTTGTAAAAATTGCTTTTGCAACAGTAAAAATACAGCCGTCCATAATGAAAACTCGAAAATTTCGCGCCAATTCGCGGCATGACACAAAATATGCAATTGTTTAATGAAAAAATTGTAAAAATGGGAAAATGAATTAATTAAGTGTCTGGCAGTCTTCCCTTAGCAGTACCTATTTGCTCTGTGTCCAAGTTGCTGGACCAAAATTATAATAGTGGGACCAGACCAGGACCATCTCCCCAAGCCATTTCTCCCAGGCTCCTCCAGATCCGCAGGGACCATTTATGTGCGGAAAAGCCGTTCAGCCGCTTGCTGTTTTCAAACCATTTTCACTGTTACCAATTGTTTGTTGCAGTTCGGTGCATATGTATACTATTATTATTATTACATATACCTAAGTTATTGAGCACTTACTACCACCGGTCATCGTGATTTACTATAATAATTTATTATAAAAAACTTACCTTTAATTTCATATTTGTACATACCGAAATGTGCAACCAGCAAAGAGTTATCTTGAGTCTGGTTCCAATATTAAAAATGTCGTTTTCCAATGACCTAAAAATTAACGTTTATACGCCACTTACGCAGCGTCACAGTCGGTCGCCATCTCATAACGAAGCCATCGCCATCGTCTTCGTTTCATGTAACGGTGAATTGAATGAAATAGACATTATTTTCAGCCTTTTCTCTACCAAGGCGGAAACGCTTATGTTTGCTGGGTTTTATCAGGCAAAACCGTAAAAATTTCGCGCCGCTTGCGCGGCGCTAAATAACCAAAATACCTAGTTTGAATATAAAGAATCTCACATTACACAAGCTGCAAAAGGCTTAACATACACGCATAAAAATGGACTACATTTTTGCGTTCATTTCAGCCCATCCCCCACTCAAAAAATTATCGGCGAACACCTTGGGTACAGTTGACAATTGAAATAGTTTTGTTCTGGTACTGTAAGGCAATGTCGGAACAATAAAAACTGCAAGCCTTTTTCGATAACCAAAGAAGCCGAAAAAACTTTACAAAAATCAAATTAAAGAAATTATAAGAAATCCTGCGGTTGCAAAATAAAGTGGACCAAATCCGGGAAGAAATTCGAAATTGGGGTTAGGTTAGGTCAACTAAAAACGGTTTCCCCCCCCAAAAAAAAGGCCAGCTGGATCCGCTCTTGAATGTGTCGAATGTAATTTATAGAATTTCTCAAATCGGCTACAACAACACATTTTGAGAATGTATCGAATGTATCAAATCTCTCGAGTTGGCTGGGAAAAGTGTTGTTTCGGCGAATGTATTAAATGTATGGAATATATCTCTTGTCAGCTGCGAGCAATACCATTTTGATAATTGCATCATGTGTCGAATGTCTCAAATCAAGCTTGTCACTACATACATTGTGACACATTCGATACAGGCAGATGCATCGAATGTGACGAATGTCTCGGATCGGCTGTTACCTTTTCACTCGTGAGATAGTGTAGAGTAGACCACCGCTGCTGATTATGGAGAAGGTGGAGTCTACGATAACTATAGTGGGCAACAGACCGTTACTCTGACTGTATCTGAGAATCAGATGGGAAAGTTTCTCTTAAATACATAGATTGTGGATAAATATGCTCGTGTATCGATAAGCAGCCAACGAACTTAAATCATTTTAATCTACAGGGTCCGGCACAAGTTTTTGCCTCTGTCTGCTTTATATCGTATCGTGTTTATATCGTACCTACGTGATTATTGCATCAAATATCTGCGTTCTTGGGCTCGCATCTGCTTACCTAGATCCTTTTGCCCGTGAGGTAATAGGGTCCCAATCCGATCTAAAGTCAAGGGCTGATGAGCTGTGGTCAGAATAAAGCGAACTGTCTGCTCTGCAATCACACACAGAAGAAGTGAAGGTCGAACACTTCGATCTCGGCGTGCGGAATCGTGCTAGAGACGGACGAATCGCAATGGACATTGCTGCATTTCGGGCTCAAACCGGGTCGTATGGGGGATTTCGAGTGAGTGGCGTAAATATTTTTTGCTAAATAGCCGCTTTTTCAAGGCCTCCGACTTGTTCGATTATGACCAATCTTTGCAGAGTTTGACGCGGGGAAGCACTTTAAGATCTGTTACTTTTGGCTTAACGTGCATCTTGTAGGCCTTAGTATTTAGAAGTTCCAAAGTGTCAAGCCAAGAGCTTTCCCTGTTGGAGCCCCACAGTCCTTTCAGAGGACTGGGGCAGCCATTGCGGGTGGTTGCTTGACCATTTTAGAGTTCCACTGATTTTGTATTTATAATTGTCTTCTTTCTGCTAATTTGAATTTTTTCATTGATAACATTTTTTTTGTGAGAGTGAGATGGTGGGCGACGGCCCGACCTGAGTCTTCAGCAATGCTTCATGAGGTCTGTAATGTTCTCGCCACCACACTGGCATGGTGCTGGAAATATGTCCCACTTTAGCCAGTCGTTTGACTGTAACATTCTGGCTCAGATTCTCGTCTATGCCAGATTTCCACTCGCTAAGATCGAAGTGTTCCACCTTCACTTTTCTGGGCGGGGATTCCAGGCAGACACGTTCGCGTTTATTCTGGCCACAGCTACACCAGCCCCTAACATTAGTCGGATTAGGACCCCATTCTCACGGGCAAAGGATCTAGGAAGCAGATGTGAGCCCCAAGAACGCAGGGGGGGAATTTTGATGCAATAATCACGTAGGTACGATATAAATACTGGAGCAGGCAGAGGCAAAAACTTATGCCGGACCCTGTACTTAAAACAAATATGTGAGATGGTGGTAGATACCATAATTATGAAATTAATGATGATGTAAATGATCACTAACATGGCAATGTTTATACCTTATCTTGAAAATATTGTAAAAACGAAAGCTCGATTCCATAGTTTAGGCCAGGGACTATCATGGGCTGGGTGCACCCATGGGTGCCCACTCAATTCTTCCGATTGTCTGGGTGGGTATGCATTTTTTGCTTTTCATGGGTAACTGGCGTGGATGAGGTTATGGCAATTTTTAAACAATGGTCAGCTAAAGCATTTCTTTTTTAATTGACAACCAGATTTTAAACCAGGTATATGTTTAAGGATAAGCCGAGCACTTAAACAATAGACTTTGTCAATTGATTATTACATTTCGGGCAACAATAAATCGTAGTAAGTAATAGGGCAGTCAAGGATTTTAAATCATGTTTGATTCCTAGGTCTGATCCAATATTGATAATGTTGACCGCAAAGTGTTCGAATGTCCAAATCAACAGCCAGCCAACAGGTGCCTGATATTATTTTATCGTTAATTAGTATGAAAAGTCAACATGCTAGAAATATGGTTGCAAATTTTTGTTGAAGAATAATGATCTGGCCTTATCTGAAATGGGCCCCAATGGCATGGGTATAAAATATTAATGAATTTTAATGGGGTCTGGTCTGCGGTCTGGGCCTGGTATTCCATGGACTTGTCGCTGGGCTGGACTCGGTTTCGGGCACCATGATAATCTCTGGTTTCAGTCGCATTATTTATAAAATAAATAAACATTGCGCATGTAGTGATCATTACATTATTAATTTGGGGTCAAAAATGTGTATGTATCCCACGCCGATATCTCTCTTTGCCATTGAATGACGTGTTTAAGGCTATTTTTTTAACCAACCGTCAGTTAACTCGGAATTTAATCACCATATGGTGATTATTAATCTGATAATTCCACGGCTGTGAAATTTCGGGGATAAGTCTGTGTTAAACATGCATTATTTTTTAGCCTAGCGCGTGGGATTAAAATTATTACACCACCGCGAGTATAAAGATTGCCGTTCACGACTCGGCATATTTATACTCGCTCGTGGTGTAATACATATGATCTAAGACAGCAGTTATTTGATCAAACATATATGTGTTTGTACCTACATATGTACCAATGTATGATGTAATTAAGCCAAATGTTTGTCTTTGCCTTTCAACATAAAAGCCCAAGGCTTGATGTCTGAATATCATTAAGCGACTTTGTAATACTTCCCTGCACTTTTGCATATCGCTCACGCCACACTGACAGAACTTAGTGAGGAAATGTTATTATACATTTTTCACATACGTTACAGTTAGTAATTCATACAACCAAAACAACTTTCATGTCAAAGAATAATGCAGCTATTCAGTCGTATTTATATAATTGACTAGTAAATAGAAGTTTAACCTCACGCTCATATTATGTAGAAATTTATAAATAAAATATAATGTATTTTGTTTATATGTTATTGGTATATTTTTACATAATATGAGCATGAGGTTAAACATACCCTCACTACAAATTGGAATAATGCTCAAAGTAACGTTAGATATATTTTTGAATAATTTTGCTCCTGAAGCCTTTCTATTGGTTGCACTTTTTTATAAATACATGGGGTTGCATTTACATCTAATATATAATAGCATTCAGCTAGCGATCAGTTAGTATATACAGGGTGTTTCATAAAAAATGGCACCCCTAAGTTCCTCGGTTCATATCTGCCACATTTTTTGGCTGAAAAGAACAAACAATCATACCATTCCAAAGAGCTGACAATGTACTTTCAGACCATCATAAACATATCTCAATAGCATATCATTTGTGGCTACACGACGTCGAAATAAATATGTTGTCGACAACCAGGGTGAAACGAAAATAAGTCGCACGGTGGGTCGGATTACACTAAGTATTCTGCAAGCGCCAACACAAAACTTGAAGACTCAGGCACCTCATTCGTGAAGATGAATTAAAAAACATATTAGAACACATCCAAGTTCAACGTGGAAGAATCATGTCCAACGACACAATTCACAGGTTGCGCTCAAAATGAGCTCGCACCCACTATGGACGTACCTTGGAGACGCTTCGGACGGGCACTGACGTACGCACTCGCTAACTGCCTCTGGGAAAGCTGTGTCCAGCAGTCCCAAGCCGCCTCCTTCAGCTCTTCGGACGTCACGTAACCTTTCTCCTTTAAAACAAATTAGCTCAATCTTCCCCAGACGAAAAAATCACGAAGAATTCAGTCCGGGAGTCCGGACTTTTAGTCGGCCAGCTTTCGGATCGAGTAGGCCTGCGGAACATGATTCTTCCAGGAATTCTCTGACACTTCGAGCCGTGTGACATGGTGTAAGGGGCAACAATATAAGGGGCAACAATGTAAGAGGCAACAATGCAGATGTAAGAGGCAACAATACTTGCGTGTGCCATAAACTGGACAGTGGATCCTCGGATTCGAGTATCTGAATTACGGTCGTTTGTATGGAAGTCATTAATGATTTTAAATCCCAAAATCGTTTCACTAGAGTTTGTGACAAACTTTTTATTTCGACATCGTGTAGCCACATATAAATATCAATCGATATATGGTTATAGTGGTCTTAACGTTAATTGTTCGCTCTTTCGAATGGTAAATCTGGTGTTTCTCTTCGGGTAAAACTGTGGCAGATATGAGCCGATGAGCATAGGGGTGCCATTTTTATGAAACACCCTGTATAATTAGCTAGCATATCACAGCAATAAGCTAGCGATAATCAAGAATGGCATAATAACGAAAAGCAAAAAATAGTATGGATAATCGGTAATGAATACAAATAAATAGTGATAATGGCAGAATCCAGCACACATTATTTGCAAGCCATGATACTATATGAGCCGTTTTCATGAAGGACTTTATTTACCGAGTAATTGTGGCGTTTTGGGCGTTTTGGGCGTTTTGGGCGATTGGGGCGTTTAATTTATATGGGGCGGGTTTGAGGCCAGTGTTAGAGCTATGGTCACGTGACACGGTGTTAAGTCCGAAATGCTCTTAATTTCAAAATGCCAAAAATCTCCTATTCAAAAACTAAAAGCCAGCCCTCCGACTTGAAACAAACACCCCAATTGCCCTAATCTCCCCCAGACGCCCCAAATGCCGAAATTACCCGCTAAATTAAGTCCTTCGTGAAAACGGTTATTGACGACACTATTTCCTGGTCATCATAATTAATGCCATGATATGCAATATTGTAAAATACGTAACGTTCTTACCTGTTTTTCCCATATGATACGATAATACGAGATTCTACCAAATCGAAACTGCGACGCAGCTCTCTGCGTATATTGGCAAAACACAACCGCTAAATAATCATGAGTTAGAGCAAAACACTCCACAAGAAGCTATTCCGAATGTTAAGCAGCCAGGATGTGAGTGTAGGCCATTTAGGAGCCGGAAGAGTGACGTTTTCATTAGCCTGTTGTGTTGTGAACGTGACCGGCATACGTTACGGGGACATTCGGGGGCGGCAGTGGGCCAGGTCAGTTCACACCACACACGGCAAATGGGTCGCTGNGTTGTTCGAGTGGTATGCGCATTCTCAAGGTTTTCTACACCTCACCTGTCACGAGCTTATTAATATGGAAGGTATCATAAAAATTGACATAAGACCTCAGGTCACGCGAAATTAAAAATCCCAAGATATTACGAACGTGTAACCGAGTATCGATTAGGGCTCTTTATGATTCACATTACATTCTTGTGAAGCTATATTCCAAAAGCCTGTTGGGTTGTTTCACCACTGGCTTGGCTCTGGTCGGGCCGCATAGGGAATGGTCAAGGGGACTTACGGAACAAAACGTGACTTGAAGGTCAGGTCATTTAATGTGACCTGAAAACGTGACCTTGAAAGTTAGGAAGTCAAGTTTTTTAGAAAGTGTGCGGAATTGAGGCCCAAACAGCCATACAAAATTTGGCGGCGCTACGCGACGCCGTTTCCCCGCTAGGCCGGAAAAACCTGTGGGGGGGCGGATATCCGCCCCCCGTCGGTGCGAGGGTTAAGCCGTACATTAAACTAGAAGTTTGCTAATGTGCATTTTGGTTAATTTGTGATCATCTGGTTTATTATAAGATGAGCTTAAAATAAGAAGGTTTCAACGACACAATCTAGTCTCGTAACGATCCAATCTATTTCGTTTCGGGTGACGCCTTTGGGGATATTGACTGAAAATATCGATAATGGTCGTGCTATCTTGCGGCGCTCCTGACTTAAATATATGTAAATGAGAGATGGGTATAGTATAAATGTGTCAATGATGCAGACAGCCTTTACCAAATATATTACAACTATTTGTGCTCATATAATTTTCGGTTTTATATATTTAAATTGATATAGAATGTACCGACGCAATTATGGCGTGCTAAATCACGCTCCGATCTTATTGTGGAATGGCCAGTGTGCGGCCGCCTTTAGTCTATTTGTCTATAGTCACCCCACAGAGCCCTGTCCTGGGCGCGCCTCTTTGCATCCCCGACAAAACAGACAAAACAAAACAGCGCGGGGTCGTGGGACACGTAATACAGGGATGCTGGGAGGGGTGACCCAGCTCAAGGTCAGTTTTGCCGGGGGAATCAGTGTGATTATGACCGTGAGTGTGATATGCGGACGCACTGGTCGGTTTTCAGGTGAGTCTAAGCTTCCACAATGTCGTCTGAACAATAAGTATTGCAGCCTCAGTTCGCTGCTGCGTTCTTTTGCTGTTTTACTATGCAGTTGATCAGGTGACGTTATTGAGTGCCTGATTTAGTTAGTGTGATATTGTATTTGCCGCCATCGTTATTGAGCGAGCAGTAGAGTAATAGTTGGTGTTTCGGACTTAACAGAGGAAAATGTATTTGCCGCCTAGCTGCATCTGTAATACCTCTCTCTGTATCCGATCCCAGGCCAATAGATCGTAATCGCACGCAGAGATCGTTTGGTTCTGATTCCTTTGTTCTATTCTGGTCACCTCTGATCTGATTGGACCACGGCTATTCTGATAACCGCGTGATGCTTAGTTTCATGGTATCACTTACGTAACATGTGTCCCAACTCCCAACCACATGGATGGGCTCGCTTCAGCGATAGCTCGCCTAATAACATGAACTGAAACTAAACTGAAGCTGAAATATCATTTTTTAGTTTCTTCAGACTGTAGATTGGTGGATGCCGCAAACCAATCCTAAATATTTTACATGAACATCAGACGAGGTCCTCCCCATGAGGCCATCATTGTTGGTAGTGTACAGTCGAGAGTCCAGACCATATATGGTGATTGCATGTTCATAAACTTTTATTTTTTTCCGTTTGTTCCTAGCTATTATATTTTATATAATAGCTAAAAAAAATTAACATGTGAATGTTAATATTCGAACTTAGCTTAGTATAGTTTAGTGTGACTGCAGCCGTAACTGGGCTCTTGGCCTGTGGTTGTTTTTACCCAATACAATACAATACAATACAATATTACAGTTTCCGAGATACTTGTGATTTTTAAATCGAAGTCTTTAATTGGAAAATCTTACCTTTAATGAACTTAATATTGACCTGTGTCCAAAAATGACCAGAATGGTTTCGAAAGGATTGTTGACGAGCTTTCGAACAGTTTACCTTTTTTCAAAACTTTGCCAACAATCGGAGCTAATAGCTTCTTTGACCGGATGGTGATGACCTCTGGGAGTCGCCTAAGATAGGTGGAGTGGAAGGCCCAAAATATTGACAGCTAATCCCCTGAGGACTATCTGGCGATTGCATGTTCAAGAACTTTTGATTTTTTTGTTTGTTTTTAGCTGTCACAGTTCCCGAGATATTTGGGATTCTTAAATCGAAATCCTTAACTGAAAAAAACTGACCATTGGTGACCTCAATGTTGTCCTCTAGCCCAAAAATGACCGGAATAGTTTCGAAATGAGTGTTGACGAGCTTTCAAACATGTTTTTTTGTCTTCGTCTCATAAGAGCCGAGTTCGAGGTAGTGTCTACACCCCCCCCCCCTCTCCGGCACGGCGAAGGTGGCGCCGAGCACCGGTACAGCGCGGGTTAATAAGTGTTTCTGCTCCCTTCAGAAAGTCAGCCTTGTGTAATGCTGATGGTCGTTGCTTCTGTCTGTCTATTTCAGTGTCTGCGGCTGTGTTGGTTGTGGTGGCGACGCTGCTTGGGTCCATCCTCCGCGCCGTACCGTGTATGATAAACGTCTGGCTGCGCTCCGTGCTGGTCGAGCCGGGCAGTCCCGGCGGCCCGCCGCCGCGCCCGGAGCGCCTCCTCCGCCCGCTCCGAATCGACCTTCCTGTCGGGGTCCTCCGAGAGGCTGCGGGGCACAATCTACCAATCCCCACTGACCGACCAGCCTTCCGGATAGCTGACGGTCGCCGGCCGGTCCCACCAGAACCCTTCACCAGATGGCCTATATCTCCAGCACCCATCACCAAACACCTGGCTTCACCCCGGCCACCGTTCCCCATCCAGTCCCGCCAGCACCCATCCCCAGACAGTTATTCCCACCAGCACCCTATCCCCAGAAAGCCAGTCCCACCAGCAACGATCCCCAGAAAGCCAGTCCCACCAGCAACGATCCCCAGAAAGCCAGTCCCACCAGCAACGATCCCTAGACATCCAGTCCCGTCATTACCCATCCCCAGACGGCCCGTTTCGCCAGCACCCATCTCCAGAGAACGGTGTGCACCCGGTCTGACCCCACTCCGAGCACCACCCTGCCCTCCGCCCCGTGGCCGTACCTTGCTAAAAAACACTGCCTGGAGCCTGCTCAGTGGTCTCAGGCCATCGTCACGGAGAGTCAGAGTCAGAGTACCTCCACGAAAGGTAAGGATTCGCCAATCAGCATACTTGTGTATCCCAACGAGGATTAACTCTCCAAAACCGGTGATAACTAACAGAGCAGTGCTGTATCACAAAAGTTGAGAATCCTTCATCAAAATGCGAAATGTAAGAGTTTGTTTATACTTCATTGTAGTTTATTCAAGGTCAATGCAAGGATATACGACATTGAACAAATACCTACTCCACCCAAGCATTGAGTTTGGTCAAGGTTGTACTTCAGGTTTTGGAGGTTTGTAATCTTTATGTTGGCACAGCAGGCGAATCATGTTGTAAAAGCTCTAAGTTTGAAAGAAAGAAAGTGTGAATGAAAGTTCTGAAAGCTCTATCCCTGAGTCAATGGTGTTGGGAATCTTCACCGCGGTCGAGCGCTTATAAGTAGACTGCACCGCAGTACATTAGTGAGTGGTAGACTGCACCGCAGTACATTAGTGAGCGGTAGACTGCACCGCATTACATTAGTGAGTGGTAGACTGCACCGCAGTACATTAGTGAGTAGTAGACTTACCGCCAGTACATTAGTTGAGTGTAGACTGCACCGCTAGTACATTATGAGTGGTAGAACTGCACCCGCAGTACATTAGTTGAGTGGTAGCACTGCACCGCAGAATTAGTGAGTGTTAGACTCACCGCAGTACATTAGTGAGTAGTAGGACTGTACGCGCAGTACATTAGTGGAGTGTTAGACTGCACCGCAAATTAGTGAGTAGTTAGACTGATACCGCAGTACATTAAGTGAGTGATAGACTGCACCGCGAGTACATTAGTGAGTGGTAGACTAGCACCCAGACATTAGTGAGGTGGAACGCACCGCAGTACATTTAATGGGTAGTAGACTGCACCGCAATACATAGTGAGTGAGATGCACCGCAGCATAGTGAGGTAGTAGACTTGCACCGCAGGACATAGGTGAGTGGTAGACTGCACCGCAGTACATTAGTGAGTGGTAGACTGCACCGGACAGTACATAGTGAGTAGTAGACTGCACCGCAGTACATTAGTGAGTGGTAGACTGCACCGCATTACATTAGTGAGTGGTAGACTGCACCGCAGTACGTGGTGCGCGCACGTTTTTGAAGGTTGAGCATTAGAGTCCTTCATATTCAGAGAATACTGGTACATACCAATGCAAGCAAGTACTATCGAGTATCAACCACACACAGAAAATAACCGTTATATATCTTCACCTTAACACAACATGTTATATCAGTCATGGCCCGTATCAGAAACAGCGATAAGTGCCTGTTTGTTTGGAGATTTCGTGCTTCGTCGTCTACCATCCAAGTATGGCACGTGGTGGTGACCGAGTTTTTACGTGACATTGATATGATATGCGCTTCAAGACGTTTTTGTCTGGACTTGAGTTGATAGAGTGAATGGTGAGAACTTGAATCGCATGAAAAGAGCCGACCTTATCTTGAGGCACTCTCTTTGGCCTCTCAGAGCTTTACATGAACTAGAGGGATATATTTTCAGAACAAGAAGCATTCGTGAAGGAAAATTTAA